>CAAKMY010085584.1:0-21678 GCA_901111285.1 Corrigiola litoralis | reverse complement strand
GAGAGATAAGAGGGTAAAAGGGAGATGAAGTTAAGTTGGGAAAGGGGTAGCATGGAAAGTTCGTGTTTTGAATTTTTTTAAGTCGTGCTGCGTTTAGCAGTTTCCTTCATAAAAGCTCATATCAAATATGAAAGGCTCAAAATATAAGTACTCCATTCGAAAAGAAAATGCCTTTTCAAAGTTAGAAATAGAAAAGAAAAAAAGATAAAAGAATGGAGAGTGAAAGAAAATGGTGAGAGAGGAGAGGAGAGGAGAGGAGAGGAGAGGAGAAGAGGGTCTTTGCCGTGAGCGCCAAATAGTGAGGCCAGGCCTGCGGGTGACGGAGCAAATTAAAATTGGGATTTCTCTAAGTTTCGTTTTGAAGAACAAATCAAAATTGTCTTCTCTTGAATTTCTGTAAGTTTCTTTCACCTTTGACAAATTCAATGCTTCTTCTACTCCTGTCTGTTTCTATCTTCTGGAAATTGCATCTCTCTGCCTTAGATTTATGCTGCTGCTTCTGATTGTATTTTGCGTAGATACTCTAAATTTCTCTATTCATTCATTTCTTGATTTCATTCCTTCCCTTCTCTCATGCCTGATGCCGTAGGGGTGGAACCCAGATTCATAGTTTTACATTTTAATTATTTCCAATCTAATTTTGTTTTTATTGACTTGTGTCTATATCTATTTTTACTTACATGTGCTTATAATTAAGTACATCAATTGCCCTCATCACTTTGTTATTATTTTCAAAACATGGTGATTTTGATCTTAATATGTGTTGTTATCTTTATTCTTTACATGATCGTTGCTTCGCTTCCTATTGAACATAGTTTTGATTTGCAGGACTGGCTGAAACTCAATTGCAGGACTGACTGACTGACTGACTTTACCATTCTCCTCACCGGGGGATGCTGCAACATGTGGCTGTCTGTCCGGGTGCCTCTCTCGCTACTCCTTGACTTTCTCAACTTGTCCCCTCGGCCAGTTTTGACCCTTGATGACCGACCTCCAACGCCCTCGCCACCACTTAATCGCTTTTTGTGCTCCAAACCCAGGTGGGATCATGCGCTATAAATTGCTCTCGGTCTTCCTGCATCATCTTTCTGGAGACGGTTCATCTTCTTTCCCTCGTCTAAGTCTCCTGCTCTGTATATAGTGTACGGTTCCTGCAGGTGTTTATCATCTCTATACTCGCTCTTTAGGTTTCTGGTATGACATGGAGAATAAAACAGGTGTCGTAATGCAAAGGTACGAACTGGGGAGATTACTAGGACAGGGTACCTTTGCTAAGGTTTATTATGCAAGAAGTCTCAAGACTGGCCAGAGTGTGGCCATCAAAATGATTGACAAAGAGAAGGTTTTAAGAATCGGGTTGATGGAGCAAATTAAAAGAGAAATTTCTGTCATGGGCATGGTTAGGCACCCAAACATTGTTTACCTTTATGAAGTCATGGCCAGCAAGACCAAGATTTACTTTGTCATCGAATATGCTAAAGGGGGAGAGCTCTTTGATAAGGTGGCCAAAGGAAGGCTGAAGGAAGATGTTGCTCAGAAATATTTCAGGCAGTTGATCAGTGCTGTTGATTTCTGCCATAGCCGGGGAGTTTATCATCGTGATCTAAAACCTGAAAACTTGCTCCTCGATGAGAATGAGAATTTGAAGGTTACAGACTTTGGGTTGAGTGCTCTAGCTGAATCAAAACGCCAAGACGGACTGCTCCATACTACCTGTGGGACCCCTGCTTACGTTGCTCCGGAAATCATCAATAGGAAGGGCTATGATGGGGCCAAAGCTGATATTTGGTCTTGTGGGGTGGTTTTATTTGTTCTCGTGGCTGGTTATCTTCCTTTTCACGATTCAAATTTGATGGAGATGTACAGAAAGATAGGGAAAGCAGAGTATAAATGCCCTAGTTGGTTCCCAAAGGATGCACGCCGGCTACTAGGGAAGATCCTCGACCCAAACCCTGACACTAGAATCTCAATTGCTAAAATAAAGGAGAGTCCTTGGTTTAGAAAGGACCTTTCACCAAAGCCTCTGCAATCTGAATCAGATGGCAATAACAGTGCTGGTATGGATAAGAGTGGTGATCCAGGTCCTTCCAGGAGTAACGATACTACTGAAGAATCCAGGCAAGAGTTGATTACACCTGCAGAGTTGAATGCATTCGATATTATCTCTCTTTCATGTGGTTTTAGTCTGTCTGGTCTATTTGAAGACACTAATCAAAGGAAAGAGGCAAGATTTACTTCTAGGGAACCTGCTTCTGTCATCATCTCTCGGTTGATAGAAACTGCTGAATGCCTAAGACTTCAAGTAAAGAGGAGGGACAAAGGGTTGCTAAATTTTGAAGGCCTCAATGAAGGAAGGAAAGGTGTGTTGTCAATTGATACAGAAATATTTGAGGTCACCCCAGCACTCTATTTGGTGGAGATGAGAAAAGCTAACGGAGACACTCTAGAATATCAGAGGGTGTTAAAGGAAGATATAAGGCCTGCTCTCCAAGATATTGTTTGGGCTTGGCAAGGTGAGCAGCAACTCCACAGCCAGGAACAGCAATTACAAAACCAGCAGCAGATACAGCTAGTGGAGCAACATATACAGAATCAGTAGCAGTCCTAGAAGCTGTGTGGGTAAAATAACATTCTAAACCATTTGTCACAGAGTCTTGCACATGTTTGATAATGTCATCTCTTTAGGTGTATATCAATATTTACAGGCTATTCTTTTCCTCGCTAGGGGTATAATATATTTAAAAAAATGACTTCTTTGCCTTGATACCCACTTACCATGCCTCTGCAACGAATGTCAATGTTTGGTCATATGGCAAAGCCTTTGGAGAATAGATAGAATGTGTGTTCTTCTACATAGTTCGTTTGAATTTTTGCTTCTGCAAAGGTTGGAAAACTTTTTAACAGAAAACTAAGCTGCTTTAAGTTGTGACTCAATGGAGGCAAAGATAACCAGCTATTGTGAGGTGGAACTCTTATTTATCTGTATCTTTATAACCAAGTTCAGCTCAGCTAAAAGAACAGGGCCTTACTCACCCCTAGTACTTGATAATGGAAGATTGAATAGCAGGAGGAAGTGGCAGTCCTGAACTCCTAGGATAAGGAGGAGAGCCTTGTTTGTAAAGTTGACATGCAAATCTCATATAAAAACAAGTTTAAGCCTAGAACATTATCCCTCTTCCAATTCCTAGCTGCTCAGTCTGGTTTCTTAACTCTTTGTTATTCTGAGTCCCATATTACCTTGCCCTTCCATTGCCATACTCTAATCCAACCCAAATGAATCCTTGGGTTGTCGTAGACTTTGGCTGACCTTAGAATGAATTATAGTAGAGGAACATAGAAGTGAATATCCATTTGGAGCATTCAAGTGAATCCTCTCTTCCGCGGAGTCTGACTTATATACTACATATATACATATTCCATTTGACGAGCTTGATCACTCTAATAGGTTGCTCAACTTTTTTTTGGTTTGAATTGTGCCCACAAAGTCGCTAATAAGAACTGAACCCCCAACCTCATGATCGGGATAAGAGAGCTCTAACCACTTGATCTCTAACCACTTGAGCTGGTAGGTTGCTCAACTTAGATTATCGGTAACACGTGGAATTCGATTTTCTTGCTTTCCCTAGCAAACTGTGATTAGATACTGGCTGTAATTTCTGGAGACCTTTTCTATTACTTTTTTCATTTGGAAGATTATTGGGTTGCACCATTTTACTGCCTGTGCTGTTAGCAACTTAGCACTTAGCAGCTGTTTCTTTCTTCATGAATTTTCTGGTTGTTTGATGTACCTGATGTATTCTACCTCATAAGGATATATATGTAGCTCTGAGGTCAGGGATCATATCTGTTCACCTGGTTCTCTCTTTGAGGTTTGATGTAAATCATCTACACAGAAAGCAAGGGAATATACAGAACACTGGTTAATGAAAGTAGTCAGAACCATCTATATTTTGGTTTTAAGGTTTTCTCCTGCAGCTTGTGGCCTGATTGTCTAGGAATTTGTCCTTGTGTTATTTTCACATTTGAAATCTCAAAGTTCTATTTTTAAAGCTCATTGTTTATCTTGAAAGCTCATATATTTTACTATAAGATATGATCAGATATTTTGAACCAAATGTTAGTGATTTTGAATTAATGAGGATACACCAATGGTCAGTTTCCATGATTGACTGTATTTCTAAGAAATCTTGTCCTTTTTTGTTCTATATAGCATTGATGTTGGAATGGTTGGTGGACACTTCTACTCCTATAGTCCTATCCGACTAGAATCCATACTAAATAAAATGATGCAAATATGCACAAAAAGAAAAGGCAAACCGTTTTGAGATTGACTAACCAAATACACAAAAAGCCAATGCCACCAACATTATAGATGGCCCTCCCATTGACATTGCACAACTAAGTGACTTGAAACAATAACACCATTAGAGCTCTTTTACCCCAATCATGAGATTGGGGTTCGATTTTTATCTGCGACTTTGTGCGCATATTTCAGACAAAAAATAAAATAAAATAATAGCTAATATAGATAGACCACCATTTGTTCATTTAAATTCCAATATGAGTCATTGATTAGTTTAAGTTTATACAATATAATGGATGGTTGTAATTTAAAATTAATCCTTTCATTTTCATGGCTACAATCTTGTTGTAAGTTGTAACCAACTAACCACTATTGTTAACAAGTACTCCTATAAATCAATGACACAAATGAATAAACAATGTTTTCATGTGTTTTGCATCTAGTTCCACCTTTTGATTGGTCACCTGGACAAATCAATAATACTAAATCTTCTTAGTATGCAAAAATCACAGCAAGTGAGTCACAGTGAAAAAAGAAAAAAAAAACTGGTCCAAATGGTTAGAGCTCTCTATTCGATTATTATCAACGATTTTTTAGACACATTTCAGATAAAAATAAATAAATTAATCCGTATTATCTTGAAATGATTTTTGTTCAAACTTTGCCCCAACCAAAGTCTCATCCTTCATTCTCCAACACGTACCCCCTCCTTCAAAAACGATAAAAAGAAAAGAAGCGGAAACAGAAGGGTCCCAAAGAGAAAAGCAACGGTAAAAAGGAAAAGAAGAAAGAAAATGAAGGGTTGATTTGGGGAAAGAAAAAGATAAGAGAGATGAGGAAATCAAAGAAGAAGGAGGCGATAGAAGGATGTAGGCGGCGGAGAGAAGAAGAGACAGAGAGTATGAGTGAGATGAATAGGGGCGAGGAGGAGGAGAGAGAGAGGGGAAAGTTCTTCGGATGCTATCTGTTGATCAGCCTCAGCCCCCGCCACAAGGGCCACTCTTACATCGGGTGCGTGCGTGCGTGCGTGCGTGCGTCGCCTTTTTCTTTCATTACCTTTTCCTACTGCTAATGAATTACAGTAATTAATTGTATATCTAAATTCCATCCCGCAGGTTCACTGTGAACCCAAAGCGGCGACTCAGACAACACAATGGCGAGATCAGCAGCGGCGCTTTCCGTACTAAGAAGAAGCGCCCCTGGGACATGGTTCTCTGCATCCACGGTTTCCCTTCCTACGTTTCTGCTCTCCAGGTCTTCTTCCTTTTTCTCTTTGCTTTCATGGATAACTAATTTTAGTAGTTTCAATGGATTTTAACTGTCACTAGATTTGGATATATGGAAATAAAATAAAATACTCCATATTATAGGGTGACACTCATAGCTGGGTTTGCTTGCAGTTCGAATGGGCATGGCAGCATCCAAGGGAGTCCATCGCGGTGCGAGAGGCAGCCGCCTCTTTTAAAAGCCTAGGTGGACTTGCCAACAAGATCAAACTTGCACTCACTATGCTCACCCTCTCCTCCTGGCACTGGTATCCTTTCTTTCTCATCTCGTATCGTTTGACTCTCCCCTTCCCGCAAAGCATAGGGATTTGTTCTGTCTTCTGCTACACTGATTCTAGGCTATGTGCCATCTCCCTTGTATCTGCTCAGCATGGACCTTACAGTGAGCTTCTTTTCTACCAAGTACATGAAGCATGCTGCTGGTTGTCCTACACTGCCTCCACAGATGAAACTCCATTTCTGTTCCATGGATGAGCTCCCTTGCTATTGCCACCCTGACCACCCTTATGTTTATGATGACCAAGATGACTTTCACCTACATCATAGTCATGGTTCTGCCAATTTTCATGACCACAGTCGAGAATGTTCTACTCATGGTTTAGCCTATACAAATCCTTTTTCCATTGATACCCAAAGCTGTACTTTAGATGATGCTTCGGAAAATGTTCCTTTGGAGGAAGACTCATCCTCAATAACGGCCAATGCTACCCAAGAGGAGCACATCCGGCTAATTCATCAGTCCCCTACTGATGTACATAGCTCACGGCTTGATCAAGGGGACCCTATAGACCCATTTGCCATTGGCATTGTTCCTGACAATGATTCCCTAATAATTGAGGAACTTTTGCTGCCACCTCGTCAGTTACCTGTTGATGTTCACAGCTCCCTCTGTCACGACTTCATTGGCGATTTAACATTTGGCAAAGAGATTTCAACCAAGGACCTAAGAACTTCTTTCCCTATAATGAGGAAGCACAAAGAGCCGTTGCACCTACGCGACCCTGCTGACAGAGAGCAGTTTTCGGTGGATTATTGCCTCTCAGGTACCGGAACTTTTACCCAGAAAGAATTTGTCACATGTGCATTGATTGACAAAAGCACTGAGGAATACAGTGAGCCAATAAAAGTTTCTCCTGTTAGATTGGCTGATACTGTTAAGCCATTCTATACACAGGAGATTGAGGTAATAGATCTGTTTACACCTTCACCAGATTGTAAAATTATTGAAGTGAGCAAGAAAAGAAGAGATTCCGGTGATTGCCCTAGTTTTATTGACCTGACAAGGTCACCTTGTTTTATCGAACTGTAGAAACTATGAATGAGAAATGTCGTCTTGTTTTCAAGTAGGCATCAGTTGTATCAGTATGATGTTGTAATATTTTTCCCTTCACTGCGAAATAAAATTTGCTCTTTTGATATTTGCCATCATCTTTATTTTGGTTGTCTCTACTGGTTGAAGTATATGAAGATATCATTCACTTGATGTGACAGAGGAGCAACACACCAAAGACCACGTGTTTGCTGGCCTGTCTATTATTTGTAGCTAGTTCCTTTGCTGTGTGGCCATTGCCCATTGTCAGGGCACCGACCCTAATGATATAGTATCCCATAACTAAAAGGTCAGTGATTGGCAAGTGAGGCAATGTATGCATGACAATCAAATTCTACAAGAAGGTATTCGTGACAATTTCAAAGAGCAGTTGCTAGAGAGAAAGAAGCCAGTATAACTAACAACTTGCCCGAGAGACATTTTATTACTTCAATTCTACCATAAATGTACCATATACAACTCTATCGATTAAAACAAGAAGCCCTGTAAACTTATCTCCACAGCACCCCCCCCCCCTCCCAAACCCTTTGGTTATGGGCAATTACATATGGTTACCTTGGAAGCTTCCTCATCCGGGCAATGTCGGAAAAACCTGGAGAAATCTACCCTCTCCCTCTTTGTATACACAATATATAGCACTTGTGAGCAATGCTAGAAGCATGACCATTCCTAGGCTATAAACATGCTAATAAGCAGCTGGAACAAATGCTGATCAATGTGGAATTTACAAGATGCCAACAAAGAAAATGAATACAAAAGACTCGTCCGCAAAACAACTGTAAATCAGTAAAGGTAGTACTATCTATCTACATGATAGATATAGACACACAAAATGCACAAACAATGCATCACCAGAGGCCAACCTCGTAGCTCTGATGCATAAACCTGATGAGGTTGAGATTTAGCTTTCGAAAGCACTTTTGACAGCTAAAAATGCAAATTAAGCAAACTTGAGTATGGATACATGATCATGTTGATGACTCATTGGTGAAATGAAAGAAGCTTAATGAAGCAGTAAGTACTAGCAGTTAAACTCCAATTACCGAAGGCTCATCAGGAGGAGCAGGAAGGGTCGTAGTTTCCATTTCGGTTTCAGTTGGTGGTTGAGTGTGGGGATCATGTACTAAATCAGAAAGGTCGGGCCTGAGCCTGTTTTTCCAAACATGGTTAAAGGAGGCAGTGTCACCTCCTCTTTTCTTCACCTCCACAACAAGAATTTGGTCTGTCAAGGGGCTTATCTTGAGCTTGGCAACGAAATTCCCATTCGAGCCCCGCAAATCAAACACACAATCCTTGTTCCTCTTGAGCTTGACATGATGGGCTGTGCAGACCTGTTCAAGTTTTTCAAGGATCTTGTCAAAAGGCTCAGCGGATACGAACCTGTCCCCATCCACAACGGGGTGGAAAGAGTGGTCGAACAAGCCAGACAAATCAAGGCCGGAGGAGAAGGAGATGAGGTCGAAGGCATTGAGGGAGCAGCTGCTGCTGCTGTCGAGCAGTTGGAGTGGGGTTTCCTTGTCATCAGCATCAGCCGGTTTGGCGCCGTAATGACAATCTGTATCATCGCTGTCTTCATCATAGTGATACTGGTGGTGGAATTGGAAAACGAAATCGGGGGCTTGATCCTTGAAGACACCGCCTTTGGTGAACCAAGGGTCGCGGATGATGTGGTCAATGGTGAAGCGGGTGTTGGGGTTGGTATCGAGAAGGCGGGAGAGGAAGCGCTTGAGATCAGAGGACATCCATTTGGGGCAGCGGAAGTCCCCCTTGTAAATCTTCTTGTACATGGCCATGAGGTTGGGGTCGTTGAAGGGAAGGTAGCCAGCGGTGAGGACGTAGAGGATGACCCCGGAGGACCAGACGTCGACTTTGGCGCCGTGGTATCCCTTCTTGGCGAGGATTTCAGGGGCGACGTAGGCAGGGGTGCCGCAGAGGGTGTGCAGGAGGCCATCGGCGTCGGGTTTGATCTGGTCCTTGAGGGCGCTGAGGCCGAAATCAGAGACCTTGAGGTCCCCGTTGTCGTCGACGAGCAGGTTCTCGGGCTTGAGATCACGGTGGTAGACGCCGCGAGAATGGCAGTAGCGGAGGGCGGAGATCAGTTGCTGGAAATACTTGCGGGCGAGGTCCTCGGAGAAGCGGCCCTTGGCGACCTTGGCGAAGAGCTCGCCGCCCTTGACCAAGTCGATGACGAAAAAGATCTTGGACTTGGTGGCGAGGACCTCGTGGAGGCGGACAATGTAGGGGTGGCGGAGACGGCTCATGATGGTGATCTCGCGCTTGATGTTGCCCATCAGGCTGGAGGACCCCGCCAGCTTCTTCTTGTTGATGATTTTGATGGCCACGCTCTGCCCGTTCCTGATGTTGCGGGCGAAGTATACCTTGGCGAAGGCCCCGCACCCCAGCAGCCTGCCCACCTCGTATTTCCCGAACAGCGCCCCCTTCTCCATCTTCTCTCTCTCTCTCTCGATTCGATTCCTTTCCTACCGCAATTCCTCCTTGTACATGCTCTCTCTCTCTCTCTCTTGTTTGCTTATGCCTGGATATCCAAACCCCCCCTCCTAGAGGCTGCTATGTAGCTAGGAGGGTCAGGCTTCAAAGATTATTCAAACGAGGAAGGAGGTGAATTAGTATAGAGGCTAGGTGGCTTGGTTGGTTGCTTGGTTGCTTGGTTGGTTTCAAGCTCTCAATATTTTCTTCTTTTCTTGGTTTGGCAACAAGTGGCACACTCGCAGATATTCAAACCAAACCTGGCCTTTCTGACCTGGCCCCGAAACTTCCATTTCCGACAAATCATTTTTGTCTAAATAATTATTGCATACTCTATTATTGCATACTCTATTATCAACTCAACAATTTATATGCTTTACAGAAATTCTACCAATCTAGCAGACCACGTGGCGGGTCACTATCTTTATTTTTTTTAACCGGACAACCAATTATCACCTTGCACGCGTCATTCAAATTTCTCAATTAGTGGGGCCACATCGTCAGACAACGCGGCTTTCTCCGACTCAATTTGTGTTTGGTGAACACGCTGACTCCCGCGCTACTCTTGCATCATTCAAATCTAAAAGGACACGTCCTATGATTTCGAGTTTACGACACCATTTCAATAAGAAAAAGTAGCCTGAACAAGCCGGAAATCAGACTTAATAATGTTACTCATACAATCTATTTTGTTTATTATGCATATTACGTGTACAAATATTAATTTATGTTCATGTTTATTTTATACGCTCAATATCTCTTACACCTATAATTGTGAATGAAAATATTATGTTTTATACTCTAATTATACTTATATCTTCACTTTTGGCACTAATTCAAAAACATAGAAATGTATTCCAAAAAGATCAATTTTGTGGACTACATTACCAACCCAAAACTTCATTTGGGCCCCAGCTCAGAATTATATAAAATGAATAAGAGGCATACTTAGAACGGACAACAAAACATAAAACTTGGCAAAAAGTAGTCTAAACCATCAATTTTGTTCATTGTGCGCTTGTCCATATTAAGTGTCGAAACCTTAATAAATGTGCATGTTCATATCACGCGATAAACATGTAATAAACCTATCAATATAAAGGAATAATGTTCTTATATGCTCCAATCATACTTTTATGAAGGTTTCAAAAATTGGAATTTGATAAAAATTGCTTCGATGGATCCTAAAAATGTAAAATGATCTACGGAACAAAAAAATGGAATTCCATATCGATTTTGTCCATGATGTGCTTGTGTGTATCAAACATCAAAACCTTATTACATGTGTATGCTCATAGCTAGCACGAAGTAGAAGTGTTTCTCGTAATACTCATAACTTGAAAGCTGCAAACAAGTAGAACTCAATCATTCGGTACAAATCCAGAACATCCAAATTACCAAAAACATATTTCTTTCAGTCATTCTCAAATTTTATAAGGTGGCTAGTAACCAAAAACTGCGTACATGAAATGAGATTTTGCTAGTATTCTTCAAATTTTAATTGAGATAATTAGCTAAAACTGTGCAATGCAGGGACACTCTTTCAGTGACGATTTCATCACCCAAATGCATCAGCCTGCATAGTTTGTGTACTTGCTCAGACTGAAAAAAGGCTCAAGCATGCAGGTCCTTTGAATTCCAAACTGGGGGTTTAGGCACCACACCATCTCCCAAGATTGCAGCTCCACTTTCGACACCTATCAGAGGATCTGAATCATTCTCATTTCCCTGCAACAGTTCACAAAAGGTATCCAGTAACTTTGTACATAACCCCAGACTAGGAAAAAGAAAATTCTAGGATCAATATCTTTATGGCTTTTCTAACATCTTCGTTCTTTCACGAGGGCATTATTGCAGAAATAGATTTTGTCTTTGATAGGGCTGTTCAGATAACCCAAAAGCTCAAAGAACCAATCCAACAATCAGAGTACCCTAGCCGGACATCAGTTTTGCGTCAGTACCTGATCGGATAAATTGGGTAAAGTAGGATTTTGAAAATTTCGGGTATGGCCAAATCCACAATTTATTATGTTTACTGATACTGGTAGTGGGATTTTATTAGATTCCTAGATGCTGAATCTTACAGGTTTTTTATGGGGAAAAAATGTATCAATTGATCAGAGTTACAATGGAGGAGAAGAAGTCTTTTTAGCTACTAATTTATACTTAAGTGACTCATAATCTGTTTAAGGCAAGTAATTAAAATCTCTCTAGAAACCCCGCTGCCTTAGTGCAAAGTGAAGCTAGGAAAACTACCCTTCCCCGAATATAATCCAAAGGATGAACTTTTCTCAAAAATAGACGAAAATTCCATTGCATCCCAATCCACCAAAGAGCGGCTAACACGGAACAATTCCGAAACATATTAGCTTCTCTCGTCCCGCTAATCCCCGTTAAACCACGTAGTGCTATGCACTACACCAATGAGCCCGGACACCCACTGCTCAATCGCGGTTGCCAATCAATCCACTCACTACTTTACTTTTTCTGGCACATAACACAAATGTTGGGGTCTAGGTCTACGACGCACAGACATTGGGAGGCACTTAAGACTTTCAAATACCGACCATCACTGAAGTTATATGAGGGGGATTGGTCTCGTAAGAGACATTAAAAAAGATTTACAACTAAACACCCTGAAGAAAATGCTTTCCAGATAGAAGTATTTTAATCCCTATTCAGCTGCAACGAATTGAAATCAAGAAGATCCTAAGACCTGCTGACATGAGAGTAAAAAGAAGAAACTGTGGCATAGTGAAGATCAGATAAGTGATAGATTCCAGGAAACAATGAACAAAAGGATTCATCAGTGTTCTATCTCTCCTCCTAAAATATGACCCTGGTAAAACACGACAGGTATAAATTGTCGCACAATTTGGGATAGAAAGTTCGAGGAGAAGCATGAGTCACTCATAACCCTGCCACTGAATCCCAACCACCAACTATGGCCCTGTTTTCTTCAACGGAAACTCGCTAGACTGGAAGTAACTAATAATATACTTTATTTTTTAAATAAACAAATAAAATTTTATAATATATCCATAAATTTTTATAATAGGAACCGCGACAACAGATCCCCCTACGAGTCAGTAGATGTAAACCATATACTAGCCACCCCGTTCATCAACACTGAAAAATAAGCAGTCGAGAAGCAACCCCTCATCTTTAGCCTCCAACCTGGACTGAAACCCTTGAACTTGTATATTCGAAATCCTAACTCGCCCTATCATAATGTTTTTCAGGATTGAGCTAGAAACCCAATGTGCTTAAGCCTCTTCTTTTCACCTCATTCACTGTCCCATTAGCAACCAAAGCCGCATCTAAACTTTTGCAGTTCCTCAACATACGCACTTTGTGATGAAGACACCATACCCGAAAGCATAGTCCCTAAGCGCTCAGTGACCATAGCCCTAAACATATTTGCTACAGTGTAGCGAGTACCCTCAGTCAATATGTTTATGGAAATTGTTTCAGTTATATAACGTTAGTAGACAACTACTAACTAGTATCTTTGGATATTGATGTCCCCCTTAGGTCTTCATAGGGTAGACTTCCTACCAGATAATGAATTACCAGCGAGCGTGTTTCTTCATGACAATTTCCAGTCAAGTTAGAAAGTCACAGGTAGTAATAGAGAGGACTGCAGTAATAAATACCTTAGACAGCTGAAGTGATGCCTCAAAAACCTTCTGCTGCTGGCTCTCCAATGTGCAACAATAAGAGTATAGAATCATGCCGACCACAGCAATAAGGATGCCCAGGATGTTGTGCCAACTGAATGGGTCATGCAGCAGTACATAGCCAAAGGCCAAAACTAGGCACGTCTTCAGATGTCCAAGGACCTGATAAGTGACCGCTGATGTTTTCCCTATCACAAGAAATGTGCTGAAGTTTACAGAGATTGCGATTAGACAGGATAAGACAATGAAGGCCTGAAAGAATACAGATCTGTCAGTCGTACAAAATTTCCATACAAAGCAAACGGGGCACATCATTGTTTATCCAACAATCAGTTCATTCTTACCAGAACTTCAGTGGTGTAACTAAATGCAAAAACATTTTGACTAGTCAGAAGTCCATCAAGAAATGGGCCAACAATGAACAAAGTAATAGCTTGATATGGACAAGACTGGTACAAGAGCTGCGTTGAGGAGACTTTGAACTTCTTCTGGATGGAATTTGTCATCTGAGAAGTAATTTAAGATGTCAAACAACACATTACAGGGCAACGGAATTCTGTATGTACTCCCTTGTATCATTTTATACATATGTTTCCAAACTAGAGACCAGCCCAGCACTCTGAAACTAAAGTGTTCAATTTTAGTTTGTTTTAAAAAGAATTAAACGAAAAAATAATAACATAGTAATCAGAAAAGTTAAATTTGAGGATACAATTTGGGCGACACAAGTGGTCAAAACAGCAAGCAGTGACAAGACAGAACCCATAAGATTCAGCTGCAGGTCAGTTATGGTTGCAACGCCAACACCCAAAAGAAGGATGGCAAGTGAAAACTGAATACTCCTACTGCAATGTTGATTAGGAAGGGTTAGATGCAACACCACAAATTACACTGTAGCAAATAAAGGATCATATTTCAAGAGCATAAGAAACACACACAAAAAGACATCAAGCAAAGTTCCGTAATTTAAACTTTCCTCAAGGTCATAAGAACACGCAGCATGTTTGGAAGCCAAAGGTTGGTATTACTTGAAGTTACACAATACCAACAGAGCAACTCTAATGAAATAGACAAGTGAAGTCTATACTTAATTATTCTCACTCTAAAGAGCATCAAAGCTTAGAATCCTTTCCTAATCAATGTGATCGATGATATATTAATATTGTAGCTGCTGAAACACAAATATAGAAGTAGAATCAGACTCAGAGAAGCTACAACAACAGAAAACACAAAGCCAAAAAAGCTCCTTCACAGAAGCCATTTTAAATGCTGTCTCAGAAGGAGAACACCATTCACAAAGTGGAACTTTTTGTAAAGACTTGTACAAACTGACATATGACAGTTGTAATAGACATCTCTCATAATTATTCTAAATAATCCCACAAAGAGTTATAACTCGCCAAATTATTTTAGATAAACTCCTCTAGAGGTATGCCAGAAAAGAGACACGGTAGCCTGAAAGGAAAGAATAGTGATTAACAGTTAATACAGACCTGAATTTCTTGACGAAGAAGACTGTCTCCAAAAGAACAGTACAAGGAATGATGGCCAACTTTGTCATCTGCAGTTGATAAGCAAAATTGGATAAGAACAGAGTCTGCATTAGACATGCAGTGGTAGCAATGCCAAAAACAAAAAAGAATGTTGCACGCAGAAGAAGATGTACCCGTAAGATCCATATAATGATAAAAAAACACGTACCTGGTAAAAACCAACAGAATTGAATCCCAAGCTGAGGTTCAATAGTCCAATTGATATTCCATTGAGTATGCCGAATCCCATGACAGCTCTGGGATCAAAAGGTTTATGTTCGAACAAGTTGAACCAGAGTGCAACATGAAGTGAGCAAAAGGTGACTAGAAGGTGCCAACTGGTCAAGGTAGTGGCTGCAAATCCAAAGAAAAGAATCAATATAACATCTCATCCAAATGGAAATGCCAAAAAAGAAGAAGAAGAAGAAGAAGAAGAAGAAGAAGAAGCAACCAAAAGAGAAGGCAAGAGTGGTGATAAGCGCTTTGTTGCAGATGACGATGGATACCGACGAGATGACCGACAGGCCCAATGCCCCCATGGTCCCCACCTGGAACCGCTCCTGCTTCTCGCCCATCTTCCTCCTCCGACGCTAATTCCACGATTCAGTAGCGCTATCAATCATCAATGTATTATTCTGGATAGGATCATCATTTGACACCAACACGGATGTCATCTCCATTACGATCGATTCTATTCTATTCTATTCTATTTCTGTCTTATAACTTGTAACCATCATCAATGTCTTTTGTGGATCACCAAATCAACACAAAATATAAATAATCTAGGGACCAATCTTCTCTTCTACTAATCTTTATTATGTTATTTTGTGTGTTTCCAGGAATTAGTGTCTACGTTACGCCTATCCGCATTTCTCACAACTAGTCACGCCCATTTCTTCTATTTTCACTCTTTTTTCTCTTTTCAGATTTCTATTCATTCTTATTATTATTATGACCTCCAACTTTTCCGGGACTAAAAGGGTTATCGAGGTTTTGCATTTTCCAAAATTATTACTTGATCACATACTACACTAATCCCACTTTGAATTGAGAATACCTACTCAAAAGTGTTATCATTTTCGAAATTGCACTGTAAAGTCACTCTCTTTATATTTTTTTTAATACACTAGAGTCCAAAAGATCCCTTTGGTTGAAAATTGAGTTAAGTGCTTAAGACGCTAATTAACTATGGCTCCGATTGAAGATTCACAGCAAGAAGTTGTAGTATGCCACAATAACTTAGTAATAGGGACTAACGTATGATTATTGACTGAACTATCTTGAGCAATTTTTATAGTTTTTTTTTTAAAGGACCCATCTTGAGCAACATAGTTAAACTTTCAATATTTCATGAGCCATTCGCGAGCCAATACCGAAAGTAGTGGGAGAAGATGAAAACGACCAAACCATTAGTCTTTGTAGATCATAAAATGGAAGAAGTCATCAAACTGATTTTATAAGAAAAGTACTAGCTTAAATATTCAGAGCTCTTTTACGCTAAGTATGAGGTTAAGTTTGATTCTTATCAGAGACTTTGTACCACATTTCAAATATATAGACAAACACATTCTTATCGGTATAATAGCTGCAAGCTTTTGGGGAGTGGGAACTTACATTTACTCAAATTCTTTGAAAAGGCTGTCTACCTTTCCCGTAAGCTAAATTAACTCTAGCTATTTACAAACTCAAGTCAAATTTAGATATTTGTAACCCTTTACCGGGCAAACATGACTTTATCTAGTGTCTACTTTTATGATAAATGTATTCATCAGACAAGGAAATTGATGCTTTTGAAGCAATCATTCACTCATTCAGAAAAAAAAAAAAGTGAATAACCAGTATGTAATGACAAATTGCAATTGAATTTTTAAGCTTTAGGAGTAAGGTTAAAGCTTTTCAGTATTGAATTGAGGGCACAGCCACTTCTGCTACAGGCCCGTCCTAGGAAAATGTCTAAAATCTAAAATGATCTACTAGGGGAATCAATATGGCAAAGTGAATCAAACACCTCGCCTGAGCACTGTTATCGTACCACGATGTTTTCTAGGCAAACTGCTATATAGACTTCTGTAAAATTAAGAAGCTGTTGATATCGTCTGGGACACTTGTGATCAACAAATACTTGGATAGAACTCAGAAGATGTCTTGAAGGCAGTAAGATCGCTAATAAGTTGCTTTGAACTTTGTTGCTTTTCTGCCTCCTTTAAGTCTGTGTTGCAACCCCATATCCGGATTGCAAGCCTCCGACGCCTAGGAGATGCCTCCCGAAAATACTTACAGTACCACTCAATCAGGTCATCCTTTTCAATATTTTGCAGGACCTGAGCTTCCTTTTCTGACATATCAAACATATACCTGAACATCGACCATATTTTAAGTTTCAATAGCAGAAAACAATACCAAGCCCAAATGTTAAGACCATCAATATCTTAGAAACAATTTACCAAAAAAGAAATTATTTTGGAAACAAAGGGCCTGCTTTGACTAATATACAAAATTTTGAAAATATAACATACCTCTTATCAACGATTTGATTCCACAATCGGTCAGTCTCATAAGTCAATGATGGATCTTTCTCCAACAATCTTGCAATTAATCCGCTTTTGAAACTCTCAAAGGATCCATCATCAAGTTCTTCCTGCAGCACATATACGAAAATATACGGCATCAGAGAATACAATCATAAAATCCAGAGAATCCCAACTATCTATTTTTAAAATTTTCACCGACTCAGAGAGGTGCTAAGTATCCCACATTAACTTCCTTACTGCAGAAGACTGTGGAAACAACTAAAACAACTGCTTGCTGCAATTGGCCGGTAAACAGGATTGTGTAGCCAAGTACACAATCCATTGTATACCCACCTTCAATTTCTCTCTACCCACCACCCACATCACCTCAACAAAAAACCTCCTGACTGATTAGCTACCAAGCCAACAAAATTAGAGTTAGATTAAATGGCTTGCCCAACACAGCCCAGGAACAGCGTATTTTCAATTTGTGGTAGCATTGCATACATCTAAATTCCAAATGTCCAATACTCCTACTGGGTGGGAATTATTTATAGAGAAAGTAAATCTCAGTAGAACACAATCCATCAGAAAAATATTTCTCAGGAACATATCATACGAGGTTGGTGTCTTTGATAGAGTAACGCCATAGATAAAACTTGCTAGAAGAAGCCAGAGTAAATGCTTGCTTACCAATAAATCTTTCAGGCCATCAATAAATTTATCAATCCTATCTTGCAAATACACAGGATCATACTTGGAAGATTGAACACAGAAACAAAATCCAAAGACGCGATATGTTATCCTTGGGCTGCACTGGACAACATAACCAAGCTGCTCCTTTGTCCTGCATCCCAAGTCAAGGAGGACAGAAATGAGAAAATTCAGCAATAATCATGTGAATGACAATTAAATGTAGACCAAACTAGAAGCTCAACTAGAAGAAGAGTGCAAATATACAATTGCAACAATTGCAGCAGGGTACCACACATCAGATGTCCCTCTCCCCAAACAAAACAAAGACAAAGCAAATATAATTATCAAAAGTAACTTCAAACAACAATGAAATTTGATAACCTTGTATTAGCTTAACTTTACCTTAGTTGGTTAAAAAGCGGCTCCTGCACAATCTCATCAAATAGATCAGAGAAGCCTTTCAGTTTGATCGAGTCCACAACACTTTCAAGCTCAATTTGATAATAAAGCTGCAGCATACAAGAAGATAACAGAAAAGGGTCAATTGGGACACCAACCAGCATAAGAGATATTACCTAGAAAGTTCAAGTAGTGTCTATTACCTCAACCACAGAGTTTGTTTCCAGCTTATTTTTCACACAAATATCTCTAACGAAGTTAGCTCCAGAAGGAAGACATAAAATGTGCTCTTTATGCCTCATTTCCAAAGGAATTTCTGGTACAGAGAAATTGCATCTAAATATATTTGATATCTTGTGGACGTCTTCTTCTAGTAAATTACCATGACACAAACCCTCAACATATAACTGCAGAGTAAAATAAGCACCCGGCCAAAAAATAAGTTAACAAGTGCATCGTAACTCTTACAGAAAACAGAAAAAAAAAATTTAGGTGAGCTGCATGTTTTGGCTCACAATCTGCAAACATTGCTGATATTTCCATGTTACAAACAAATTTTTGCAATTTACCTGCAATTGGCTACTGGTAAAGCCAAGGATTTGAGAATAGACAAACTTTAGAGAAAAAAGGGCTTCTTTTTTTTTTTTTTTTTTGGTGGTGGGGGGGGGGGGGGGGATTGGAAGAGAAAAATTATGAATTGTTAACATGAATACATACACACTCCTATTTACGAGATCTGGTTGCCCCATGTGTTGTAGTGGCACTATCGTCGGTACCGACAAAAAAAGGAGGAGCCCATCATTTTTAGGACAATTTTACCCTCCTTTTTTTAGCAAAATCTGTTGGTGCCCTTTATGGAAAAAAAACCAACTATCAAATATGGGGAAATAGACTCTCTCTATTTACCACGATATATAACCTTCAAATAAAGGAGGTCATGCAAAATGTGATCAATAGATTTTAAGCATTCCATCTATAGATACATATATACCACGCCAGTAATATTATTTCACAACAATTTAAGGCATCGCAATTATATATATACCCCAAACATACTTGGGCTTCTTGTGTACAATTGTATCTGGCAAAACGATCTGCGTGATTTGATCTTATGGAGTTGATCTTTGCATGCATATATATCTTTTATTTCATTAAGTCGGTTTTCCTTTTTACTCCTTATTGTAATTAAGCCACACGGATGTCCATTACGTGCGATCATATATAGTAGATAACACTTCAATGGGAAGATATTTTGAAACTCAAGGATTTATTGAGCCAAGTCTTCCAACTCGCAGCTCCCTTACGTGAAATGATCTCCGACCTTGCTTCAGTCATGTTGGGTTGCTGCTCTGGCTTCTTGCATAACACAAAGTTCCTTACTCCACTTGATCCAATCTCGTCCCATGGGCTCAGAGCTGCATCGTTAATTTCAACCAAATAATACCAAAATAATCAAATAGTTGAAAATTACGTAAAGTCAATAAAACCGTTGTCATGCTAATGCTACAATGCAGTTAATGACAGTAGCTCTAGCAACAAAACCACATGATTTGACTTTGAAAAGTAAAACATAACATGTACTAGCGGATACTAGAGACAAAAGCCGGAGTGTATGATTAGTTCAACACTTCAACGTATCGGATACAATCAGGTAGATATGGACAAACTATATCATAAACAGTCATATAGATTCTGGGGCATTTTCAACGTATAATATGGCACTCAATTAGTCCAAAATTTTAATTTTTTTGTATAAATATATACAAATTTTGTTGGTTCAATACTTCAATATCAACCAACCTTTTGTCTTTCACTATCGATCCAGATATATTTGAGGCAGGTATCTTACGAGGAACAAGAATTTAAAAAAGAGACGGTTGAGGTTCCTACAAAGACAGCTTAAGAATTAGGTAATCTCCAATACTTCTTAATTTTTTTGTCTGTTGGACGGCTCTGATACTCTATAGCAGAGCGATCCTCTAACGCTACATTGATCATAAAAGTTTTAGACTTGTACGTTCAAAGTGTATGATCTGAGATTGTTTTTCCCCTCTTCATAGAACTACATAAAGGCTTTGTCAAAAAAAAAAAAAAGAGCTACATAAAGGGAACTATCTAGTGCCTTTTCTCTAAGTTTTACGTACAATTACTGTTTCCTACAACTTTTTTGTACTAACTGATGTCTGATAAGTGATGATTGATCATTCACATAACCTAGGCAGGAAGTATACAACATGGTACCTCTGAATTTCGAATGATATTGGTTGACTAGAGTCCATAACTAAGTGCACCCTAAACTGAGTGCAATAAACTGGAAATGTTCATATTGCTTACCATCATATCCAGCATTGGAACAGTAAAGGAGAAAGCTATGAGGGTCAGAGCCTAACACAGGTAGGCGACCCTCCCTGGCATATAACTTCAAAGCAGTGTCAGTAACTCCACCCACAAGATCCTCCTCGTTCACTAGAAACCTCAAAGGCCCTGCGCTGCCCAAAACGTTAACACTGATCAAGAAACGCTTGTTGTTGCGGTCATTGAAGTTGTACTTCTGACACTCGAAACAACTGCCCTTCTTGCTCTTTTGCTTTTGATGGGTCAACATCTTCATTCTTTTCTGTTTCTACTTATAAAAAAAAGTTCTATGAAGAAAAGAGATGACTATGATCGATGATTCAGGGGTCAAGGCCAAGGCAGCGGTAGTACCACGCTTGTTTAGAGGAGCCGAAAGACGAGGTTAGGATTACGAAAGAGACGTGGAGACTATTAAAATGAAGTGAAGCGGAATCTGTTGATGATGAGTGAGAGGAGGAGGACGCAGAGTTAGAATAAGGAGAAGGCATTAAAGAAGCGTAAATGCAGATTGTTTGTACCATTCAAGCTAAGCCCTGGATGGAATTTGGCTTTGTTATCCGTAATAGAATGATTATAGAGGTGTTTTGGTGAGTCAAAGATGCCTTATTATAGCTAAAGTTTTGGAAAAATATAAGCGGAGGAAATGAATGGATAGAAGAATATAAGAAATGATGGTACAAAGGAGAAGCTGGAGAACATAGATAACTGGAGAGAGGACAGGCGTTTCTAGTTGAGGTTAAAATCTTTAAGGGGGAAATGTTTTGCAGGGTAGACAGCCTTTTGTCTGATCATATATGTCACTCCCCTTGCATACATATTTTATTTTGATTGGGGCATATGCAAAGGGTGTCTTCTGAATGGTCTCCTGCGTCTTGAGTGGGCAGGGTCATGAATGCATGATGGCTTCTTTCACTAAATATGAGTTTTCCGGGACTCCAAGGTCCAAAAACTCTTTCTTGGATTTTTGTTGCCAATTGTCATTGGCAATTTTCATGGTTATCTTTCGGAGCCTATGAACAATTGGATTAGATGATACCATGGCATTACGTACGTGCATGGAAGGTTGGCTTGACAATATAATACTCCCTCTGATTTTAAAA
>CAAKMY010085562.1:0-11012 GCA_901111285.1 Corrigiola litoralis | reverse complement strand
AGTCCACTTCTTCCCCATACTACAATTGAAAAAAGAAAATGTAAAGACTACCATTGAAGTACCTCAAGCGAGACTCACAATATCCATGTGAATTATGTATGACCTAGTCCACAACAAATCGAATGAAACCTGGCGAAAAAGAAGTGAACACGTTGTTGAGGTTTTGAATTCGTGTTTGTTTTTCGTCAAACATCGTTTTCGTATCCGTAATAGTACAAAAAGAAGTCCCGGCACCAAGTTGTTCAAGACAAAAATAGTAGAATAGTGGTGTTCAGTTTCTAGACCCTTTGCCTTACGATTAGTCAGTTTTATCAGAATATATTGCAAAGCCCCTGTATTTATAACCGGTCGGAATTGGACATAACGCAATTTCGGTCTACCAGCACCATAATATCATATTGGGGAGGGAGATCGGAATTAGAGATTGATAGAAAACCAAGGTTATGGGCTCGTGTGAGTAGGAAACAGAAATATGAGGCTGGCACTCCTAAAGCAGTTAACCAAATTTCCCAATATCCTCTAGGCCCAGCGTAGTGTTTCTTGAATTATTTGAACTTTTACCTCTGTGTTTCAGGTGGATCTTTAAACTGTTTATCTGGAACCATTGTATGACTGTAGCTTTGTTGTGATGATCTTGATGTAGGCAAGTCTTTTATTTGACAAAATTAATACTTTCGGAGGAATTAACCATAGTTTGTTGATGTGAATGTGTGTTCATATGTTAGTGGAGCTGGTCGATGAGACTAATATATTTTGCAGTATACCCTGTTCAGACATAAATGTATTTTCTTGTTCAGACATCTTAGCACAACTTTTCTACATTTGATTTTGATCTCTCATTTTCTTTTGTGAATGGTTGGCCGTTGGCCTAGTCCTTATAATGATGTTTTACCTGTTGACTTTGTTGTAATCAGGACTAGTTGATACCGTTTCCCCCTAAAAACTGTTATAGAAATATATCTAGATGTTTAATATGTTCTGAACTTTTTCCTTTCATCACAAAAAAACTACCTTTTAGAATTATGAACATGAAAATATGGACTTTATATTTCTATATCAGCTCTTGAATCATATTTTTATTGGGGTCACTTTGTATTCCTAGAGAATACTAGTTTGTAGTGTCATAGATAAGTAAATGTGAGTAGAACAGCATTTGTTGATGAAGTGCCGAGAATGTCATTTTATTAAGGGGTCGAAACATCTAGACTAACAAAAAAAACTGTATATAACGTCAGTGTATCATTGATTACTGAGTGATGTCAGTGAATATTGATTATTGAGTGACGTATACTTATGACTAGAAGAGTCTGGAGTAGTAGGTATTCCCTATATATATCGGTGTTACTTTGTATGTGTAGGGTGTGGGTTATCAGCTACCCCCAAAAGGAGAACGGAGGTTAATAGCTCTACTAAGTGAGTGTGGGCGACCATACACACACAAGTGAGTGTGAGTGTGCACGTCAACAACAATGTGAGAATTATGTTAGTGTTTCCATCTCACTTCCTTTTGAGTAAATGAATAGGTGTACTCGGGTCTTGGAGTAGTTTTGAGCGCATATGTAAGGGAGCGACCACATCATGTAACTCTTTAGTGGAGATTACTTAAGTTGTATAAGTGGTCTACCCTGAGCGAGGGTTCCATAAGCTTGTACTTTCAAATATTGTACTTGTGAGGAGGGTTGGCACCTTTTCCGTTCTAAGTTTGCACATGTAGTAAAGGGTTGAGCGGTTGAGCCCCTTAGCTGAGAAGGGGTTCCCATCGTAATTGTGGTGTTCTTTATTTTTCCCGCTCCCCACTCTGTTATGGTGCTTAATTTTATTCAGGCCCATCGACAGTTGCCAACAGTTTGTTCTTGTCAGCTATACAATGATCAACAAATTATACATTTGTGTGATAAACTAAATACAAGGTTATGTTTCAGCAAAAGAAAATCATACTTAGTTTGCTTTGTCACCATCCTAAAGGAACCAAATCTTGGAACTGATACAGAAATTAAGCAGGGGTAATTTGTGGTAGAATGAAGTGTTAATAATTTGCACAAGCAGAATAGTGAGCTTCAGAATGATACCAATTTAGTGTGGATGCTCTCTTGTGAACTAATAGGCTTAGTATACATTTGTGGAAAATTTCATAAATGGTGTCCTGAGGTTAGCCCTAATTCACAAATGGTGCCCTGACATTTTTGTATTACCTTTTTGGTGCCCTAAGGTCACTATATAATACACGTTTGGTGACCTCTAGCTAACACTGTTAGCTTTTCTGTTAGATTTCTGTTAATATCAGATTTTTTTTAATTTAAAAAAATTTCTAATTACCAATACTTTCTGATAAAGAGGGTGGTGGGGGATTATTTTGGTGGGGTTTGGGTGTTGATGGGAAGATTAGTACTTGTCTTTTATTTTTTAAAAGATAAACATGCTACATTAGCATAAATTTGACGGAAAAGCTAACGGTGTTAGCTGGAGGTCACCAAACGTGGATTATATAGTGATCTCAGGCCACCAAAAAGGGAATACAAAAATGTGAGGGCACCTATTGTGAATTAGGCCTAACCTCGGGGCACCATTTATGAAATTTTCCTACATTTGTAGGCCCCTCTTTTAGATCACTCTCCTCCATTTTTTGTGTGTATTAAAAACAGTTGACGAATGAAAGTTCTGGTTATTGTGCGAGCAGGAAAGTAAACTTAGAACATTTACCAATGCTATTGACCATGGATGTATTCTTGTGAAGGTTGTGAACGTTATCGATAGTATCGTGGATTAAATTATTATCATTGAGCTGTGTGGGAGTTTCTCATGCATGTACTTTCTGTATATTCCATTTTATTGAGTTGTTGCTTCTCTCTCTCGTAGAGAAAAAGGGGCTGCAGGGGAGGATGGATACGCTGGAGAATGTAGTATTTGAGGGACGTACTTTTTACATTATGTTTGTTATTATTCTCCTAATGTAGCGTCTTTGTAATTTAGTTTAGAGTTTCATCCTCGTATCTTTTAGTATCTATTATTCTAACGAAACGTATCGGTATGAGTAACTTAAGGTAATTGCCTTACGTGAGTTGTAACTATTGCCAGTATATGTCTGCGAGGTATATTTGTCTTTATCTCTTTTTATGCTTCTGCTGATGCCCCTTTTCTCTGTGAATTAATTTTTCATCACCACTGTGCAACCTTTAATTGTTCGCCATTTCAAAGTTTTCTTCTTAGAAGTATAATCTTGTGACACTTAAGTCTTTGTTGTGATTGAAGGTTCGGGCTGGCGTTGAGATGGCATTGATTGATGCAGTTGCTAAGAGCATTGGAGTACCATTGTGGAGGCTCTTTGGCGGAGTTTCAAATACCATTACCACTGACATAACAGTTCAGTATCTATTCAATTGCCAAATTCTTACGTTTAATTTTTCATATACTTTAAGTTTATAGAGGGTGTAATAATAGTTTTGTTTCATCGTTTTATGCACAAAAAGGATGCAACATGGCTCTCTCCATGTTTCACTTAAAGTAGAATAGAATTCAGAAATTTAAGTGACTGCTGGGACCTTCTAATAGTTGCTATTCTTCATTTCGCAGATTCCTATTGTTTCAGCAGATGATGCTACTAAGCTGGCTCGGCAGTACAGAATGCAAGGATTCAAGACATTAAAACTTAAAGTAGGCAAGAGTTTGAATGAAGATATTAAAGTTATGAAAGCAATAAAAGAAGTTTTCCCTGATTGCCTATTTATATTGGATGCTAATGAAGGGTACAGTCCACAAGAGGCTGTTGAAGTTCTCCAGAAACTACATGGTGAGTCATGTTCTATATCTTTTAATGCCAAATGTTAATATGAAAATGGACCACAAAATTCAAGGTTTCTGCTTAATTTTGGATCTGAAGTTTATCCCTCTCTTCACATTCTTGCTTGTATGATCAGTTGTGCGCCTATTTCTGTTATCGCCAAAGATAAAGATGTCCGACTGACACTTTGCTTTTCATGGCAGACATGGGAGTCGCCCCTATTCTTTTTGAACAGCCTGTTCATCGAGATGACTGGGAAGGTCTTCGTTATGTAAGTCAAATTGCAGAAGAAAAATATGGTGTCTCGATTGCTGCAGATGAGAGCTGTCGGAGTCTAGCTGATGCTAGGAAAATAGTAAAAGAAAATCTGGCGGGTGTGATCAACATCAAACTAGCCAAATCAGGAGTCCTCGGGGCTCTCGAAATCATCGAATTTGTGAGGACATCTAGGTTGAATTTGATGATTGGCGGTATGGTAGAGACTAGATTGGCCATGGGCTTTGCGGGGCACATTGCTGCTGGCATGGGTTGTTTCAAGTTAAGTGTATAATTTTCGAATTTAATTGGAGAAGGTGCTTTAGAGTAATGTTATGAGTTGGTTCGCTATGTGAAATTAACGGGTGTCCTGTTTGTTACGAACTGTGACAGATTCATTGACCTAGACACTCCGATTCTACTTTCAGAAGATCCAGTTGTTGGAGGCTATGAAGGTAAGTTTTCCTTTATTGACTGCATTCACTTCTTTAATTTGTTAGCTTGTATTTTAGTTTCTGAGGGAAGCATCTTAATTCTTGGACTCTAATACTGATAATGGTGAATTTTTTTATTTACTTTTTCCCCAGTATGTGGTGCCGTTTACCAATTCACCAATGCTAGAGGTCATGGTGGTTTCCTTCACTGGGACAATATTGAATGGTATGGCTTCCGTCTGTGTTGCATGTATCCTTAATTTGTCTCTCTTAAGTGCCCATACCTGATTTTTGTAACTTTACTCATTTCAACAAGGACAGATAGACAATATGGCTTGGGCCCAACAACATGAATTGTTTCAGTAAATGGCGAGTCCAACTCCTGGATTTGTGCCTGTTGTGGATGCTTTGACTAGGTTACATACAAGATACTCTGTACAACCTACTGACCTAGGACTTTGTCGGAACAGGAACAGCTAATGGTTCTGTGATACCATATATAAGTCATGCTTTTTGTGTTGTGTCGTGTATTACTGCAATATGAATTATTGATTTAATCATACACATAAATAATAATCTATAGCTTTTATTAAAGTTCTCTTATGTGGCATGTGGTTGTACCAATCTAGTATTAGACCTGACACACCACATCTACTGATGATGCTGGTTAAAGTATTTACTGATCCTTATATTAGAAGGATATGGTCTGTCAAAGAGGTGGCAATGCTTTCGAACTCCTGATACAGAAAATGGGACATTCAGGGTTCTCTTGTTTTTTATTTGGTTTCTCATTTAGAATTATGAAAAGATGAGATTTGTTGACTTTCATTTTAGGCTGTGACACCCTCTTATATAAATTCAGAACTTAGTTGTCTTATATTTGTTTTTAAAGTGCAATGTCATACAAATAACGAACACATCACTTGTCATGAACCAGAGACACTGTAACAGCTCACTACCTGCTTTAAATGATTTACATCCCTTCTCTCAAACCTGAGGATGAGTATTCAAATTGCGAGTACGGCTTTTATTATCATCCCTATTGCTCAGTCAGATACTCAGATGTGAGGTGATTTTTAGTCATTTGGAACATTTACTGTTGTTAGCCTGGAGACCTGGACAAATTTTCCACTTGCTGTTGGGACTTCATTCCAATCTTCCCTCACCCTCATTCTATTTCTCGATCCGCTCTTCTTTAGCCATGGGGTCTAACATTTGAGTTGGAGTCGTGCTCTCTCTTTCTCACCAGCCCTGCATCACCCTCCGACCAAGTGATGGTGAAAGATTACATGATTTCAAGCTTGCAATGAGTGGGAAAATTAGACTGCCCTACTAAACATGGGATCAGTGAAAGCTTTTTGTAGAACCTGAAGGGGAGGGGGGGGGGTGCGGGGGAGAGAGCTAAACTGCCACCTATATTTAATCATCCTTGAGTGGCATCATCCTTGTATGTGATTAACAATCATTTGACAGTTTTTCCCTAAATGATTTCCGATTTGTTTAGGTTCCCCGAACCATAACAGGAAGTAGAATAAAATTACCGCATTCCATTAAGATTGTCCACTTTAGATTTTGTTGTGTTTTTACAAGTAACACTTTGGTCAGACCATAAGTTTATGGTCAAATAAATGAGCTTTCAAGAATAAAAAAAAGGCGAGTTTTTATATGATATGTATTAGAATATGAACATAGTAACTTATTTATATGATATGTTAAAATTTAGTCTCAACCATTTAAGTTTTTGATATACAATACTAGAATTTTCATTATTTCCTGAACAAATTTTCTTGAGTGGAATCATCTTATATGGAGTGAAACGACCCCAAAATTTGTATAACATTCTATAAGTGATAATAATACGATGTAAGCAGAAGAGTGTTGAAAGTTTCTTCAATGGAAAGAGGAGAGTATTTTTGGGACAAAACGAAAAAAGGAAAAGTTGGCAAATTTTTTTTTGGCAAAGTGGACAATCTTTTTGAAACTGAGGGAGTATCATTTAACTATCCCCAAATATCAGTCATGGTCCCATACTCCCCATGACCAAGAGTTAGGGAATCTTGTATATTATACTTTGGAACGTAGTCTGGGTCGTAGATTGTGAAATTTCTAACAATGCAAGTGCCACTAGTTATTCAGAAACTTGAGAGAACCAGTAGGTTAAGTGAGAAACCCAAACTTGAAGGCTACTGTTACAAAACCCTCTATTATTCAATATTTCAAGGTACAACACGAATGTGGAACGGTTTTCTTAGTTTTATGTCAGGGATCAGAGGTGGGCATCATTTCATCTTTTCTACCTATGGATGTGTTTCGATACAACCTTCTTCCAATTGTCAGAAAAAGCTGGTTCACTTACGAAGCTTCCATTAATGATAATTTTGTAAACAGTTGGTCTTTTGTGGGTACATTTGACTGCAAGATTATCTTGCGACTTGCAAGTCTTTATCGATTTTGTGTGAGCCCTAAAAAAATATGTTAAAACATCACACTTTTAATTTTGGAGATCAGATTTTTACATGAAGAACAACCCAGTCCTATAGAACCGTCATACCCAAGACTTGTTTCTTTTTTTTTATTATTTATCAAATTGAAGTTCAGGGCTGATGAGTGTAGTATAGTTTATTGTACACTGTTCAGCATGGAAGTCTTCTAAGGAAATAATTAGATCTTCATTCTCTATTCAATCCAATGACAAATTCTTTAATGAAAAGGCAACAGAATGGACCAGAAAAGGTTGTTGGTATCCGTGGGATCATTTGCAGGGACAGATAAAATATTCTTTGTCAAAAGTGACACTGCCGATGTTTCCACTGTTTGTCCCTTCTCTATCTCTCTCTGCCGTTGTCCCACCCATCCTTCGCAAGAATAATGGTAAGTTGAGGGCTAATAGGATGAAGTGAGGGTGGCAAAGGGAGAGAACAAAAAAAAGGGCGAGGTCGATAGTAATCAGAGTTCAAAAGGGAGAAAATAATGGGGTAACTGTGGCCAAAAACCTCAATTGATCCATGTGGAAGGTTCATCGCTTTACTGATTGTTTAACAGAGTGCTGGTGGGGCTGATTACTAGACCGCAGGTACTTTATCGTTTACTGAAAGTCAAGAACTACACCCTATTTGTGTAGTCCTAGACCCTATGAACTCCTAGGGGTGTTCACAGAACTTTGTTTTCCTTATGTTGTTTAGCATATCATATAGTGTTGCTACAGTCCACTAATAAGCAATTCAATTGAAGAGCAATATTGTCAAAGGAGGAAGATGGCCTATGAAATATTGACATATGTGTTGAGAAATGCGAAACTGGATGTATAACCCAATCTCGAAGATTATGTGGCTATGCATTGTGGTGACTTATGTAGCTGCTTCCAGAAATTCCATAACATGGTCATAGACATTTTCTTAGGTTCCAGATCTGAAGTTCAGGTTGATTGTACAGGAAACACATAAGAAAAACTTATAAGGTCAATGGACCATGGACTATGGTTTTCACAAGAGCTATGCATGTGTGGGGGCGGAGGGAGAGGGGTGCCAACACGCCAAGTGCCTACTTAGCTAATGTTTTCAATTCTGGATCCGCCAAGTGCCTACTTTATCTTTTCAACGATGTCAGTCGTCAGTTGTTGCCAAAATAGACTAATCCATTCGTTCACACAATATCAGAGCTTAAAAACACAATCTAGGGACTTAGCTAATGTTTATTTTGCTTCCCTGCATTACATTGTGCCCCTCTCCTTATAGCTAAGCTCAACAGATAGATACCTATGTAGTGATAAATTCTTCCTTTGTGATTTGTGTGAGGACTTACACTTATCTTTTGGTGTATTTATCCTCTTTTTCTTCACGTGGGATTTTTCTGCAGCTGTTTGTTAAATAACCTTCTTCTGTTGCTGCTGATTACATATTTATTTTCTGCAGAACCCATACTTGACTAGCATGGTAACTTTATTGCAAGGCTATGTGACTGCTCAATAGGTTCTGTCCCTGAATTACCAGTTTATTTGCACCTGACTGTAGCGTGGAGATGTTCATAACTCAAGCTGAAAACAAACATGCAGTAGACGAGGTACCAGCCATTACTTTGAAGTGCCTAAACAATGTAGCAAGAATGTACTTCAGTGTAAAGGGCGTAGCACTAGGAGGTCCAGTGCAGCACGTACAAAATGTTCATTAGTGTATCTAGATTTGTCAGTTTATGGCTATCTGCCTAATGTAGTTTCTGTTCTCAGCCTTGTTTGTTTTGTTGGAACTTCCCGAACGTTGTATGTTCAGGCTTATCTTCGATATTTAAAGGTAGTCCTGTGCAGTTGTGTATGAATTGAAGAACTGAACGTTGAACTTGTTGATTTGTGAAACTTTGAGAAGGCTTCAAGACTTGGTAAATAATTTAGGTAGTCTAAGCACATACTTGTGATTGGTGTATAGAGCTATCCCTTTCTTTATTTCGTGTAACGGAGATATAAAAGGTATATTGATGATGACCTGACACCGTATCGGTTACGCATACGGGTCGAACATGGGTAATTACGTGTCGGACACGCCAAAAACCGTGTCCGGGAGATATTATTTTCTGGGTACTTGGAGACAGACCGACACAGTTTGGTTTCAATATTAGACACGACCGGACACAATTTTCTAAGGTTGCACACAATTTTTTTTCTCCTCTCCTCTTCTCACATTGACTCATTCTCTCAGAGTCACAGACGCCTAGTGACCAAAATTCTTTTCATGGCTTACCACAGCACCAGAGCAGCCCGACCACCACAGCGGCGCAACAACGCATCATTGGCCCATCGCACAGCAGCAAGGCCAACACTCAACAACAGGTTAACGCACCAGCCCACAAATCACCGCCACCAACGTACCACCAACACCAAACCACCTACTCACCTCACACCTCACCAACACACCACGAATCACCCCCACCAACGCACAACCGCACATCGCCTATTACTAATCAAGTCATTGAGTCATTTTCTTTGTTCCTTTTCCTTTTAATGCCTAATTTGATAAATTTGTTTCGTAGGTTGACATTAGATGATTTTATGGTACATATTGCAAGAGAAAAACATAGGTGTTTTTTTTTTACGAGGGATATGGGCAAACTTTTGTTTAGGAGTTTCTGGTATAGTTGGTTGATTGATGTGGTTTTCATATCATGTTTTTTTTAACTAGAAAATTCACGTGGTATCCCTGTGGTTTGACATTTTGCACGTGGTACCCACAAAATTAAATTTCCACGCATGATGCCCCTAAGGTTAGTTTTTTACTGCACGTGGTACCCCTCTACTAACGGACGTTAACTTTTCGCCGTTAATTGCTAACGTGACATGTCATTTGGAAAAACAAAATTAACCGTTTCGCACATGGTACCCTTGGGGTTTGCCTGTTTTTTACATGGTACCCCCGAGGTTTGTATATTGTCCACATGGTACCCCTTAGGTTTGCATACTTTAGGCATGTTTTAGTGTAACTTCTTTTTTGAAAATGTGGCATTTGATACGACAATAAATGGGTTTTTTTAGACGTATGGCCTTTTTATAGGTCTGTAAATGGTATTTTTTGGATAATTTGGCCTTTTTTTTTTTGACAAAGGTAAAGGAAAAAATTACAGATTTTTAGCCTTGGCCGCCACATTGTGCGCTAGGCTATTTAGGTATCTAGGAACATAAGAAATTTTAAGGCAATGAAAATTACAAAACAACTTTCTAATACTATCGACTATATGACCTATCGAGTCCAGCCGATGCTCCTCATTCTTCAAGATCGTAATCAAAACCCGACAATCTGAATGAATATGCACATGATAAATATATCTCGAAACCGCCCATCTTAAAGCATCTTCCAATGCCAAACATTCTGCATGCAAAGCCGAGATGATAATTTGGCCTTTGATAAACCTATAAATGGGGTATTTTTGAACATTAGATAGGCATGGTTATAGGCTTTTAAGACATATTGCTTGTAAATGGCTTGTAAATGCTGTTGTTTTGGAAAGTGATTTGTAGTAGCTTCTGATTTAGTGCTTAATTGCAGAGATACTTTGAATGAAAGTAATTTTTTTTTTTTTTGCAAGAACTATGGATATAATGCTGCAAAGTTGCACAATCCAGTCATTTAATTTCATAATATAAGACATTACATAACTTATTCTATTTTTAACTTCATTGCTATTGTAGATAATTATTATATTTTTTGAGTGTTTGTATTATGTTTATAAGATAATAGACAAAGTGGTTATTGGAATTCGCAATATTAAGAAAAAACTAGCCGTTATTTTCAAAATTGGGTATGACATGCGAAATGTGCAAAGCTTAAGGGTATTATGTGCAGAACAAGCAAACCTTAGGGGTACCATGTGCAAAACCGGTTAAATTCTTTGCAAATGACGTGCCACGTCAATAATTTACAGTGAAAAGTTAATGTCCATTAGTGGAGGGGTACCACGTGCAGTTAAAAACTAACCTCAGGGGTACCATGTGCGGAAACTTAATTTCGTGGGTACCACGTGCAAATTGTCAAACCACGAGGGCACCACGTGGATTTTCCGTT
>CAAKMY010085551.1:0-11743 GCA_901111285.1 Corrigiola litoralis | reverse complement strand
AGTAAATATTGCATATGTAACAGATATTACCAAGTGCTTCGTTCGGCGAACAACGTGGCAAAGCTCCAAAGTTTGGTTTGAAAGCCGGAGAGCGACCTCTGATCAGTAGTGCCCAACGGTAGTCAGTAGTGGCTTGGGGGCTGTAATGGGAGAGAAGAGAGAGGAGATGAGTAGATGAGGGTGGGGCTTTTTTTTTTTTTGTTTTGCGTTGCTTTTTTTGGTTTGAGGGTGTAATGGTCAAATTGAAGCGATATGTAGTTAGTGGGAGTGTAAAAATAAACCAAGGGAGTGTAAAAATCACCACCCCTTCTTGTTGTATGATTTTCATTATGCATTGTGCATACCTTGAATATAAAAATGCAAAGCCACTAGTACCCAGAACGTAAATCCAAATAGATGAAAGAAGGGACCCCACGAAGGGCCCAAAATGGAGGCGTGAAAAAAATGAGAAAAAGCGTGTGCTCTGTAAGGATGGAAGGGAACAACTCTGAGCCCTACTGACGAAAAGGTAGAGGGATTTTGCTTTCCCTTTGGCTCTTCAAAACACACCATTCCATGCTCGATTTTCTTCATGATGTTCACTTTCCCAAGTTTTGTCTTACTTACCTTTCCTTGGTTTTGCTTATGGGCTGTGGGGAAGAGTATCATATTTAAAGGCCTTCTTTATGGGCTTTCTGTGATAGAGGACCATGAACAAAAGGAAGGAGGCCTTTTACCCTATAGATATTCACATGTTGGCAATTGGCTATATTGTTTTGGAACAAGTTCTAGACTGTTGGGTGTTAAGGTGTGTATGGGAAACTAACTTGCTTGAATTGGAAAAATTGTAGATGTACGGCTTGGGAGAGTTTCGTCGAGTTATCAATTAATCACTTCTTTTATTTTTCAATGGTTCTGGCTAGTGATGTTCCTGTATAAAAATCATATTTAATTATTTATACTTATTTACGGAGTATTTTGGATCTCATTTTTCTTTGTCACAACTTTACCCAATTCATGTTGTAATAAATTGGTGGATGGAGGGAGGTGGTGTTTGTAATATTCATTCTATTCACCACTTTATTTCAGTTCAGTTCACTATTTTAATTCAGTTCAAGTCATCACGTTAGATCAGGTCACTAGTTTGGTTCATGTCACTAGTTTAATTAAGTTTATTGGTTTAATTCAACTCACTAATTATGTTCACTAGTTTAGTTCATGTTAGTAGTTTAGTTCCGCTTTGTAGTTTAATTAAGTTCAATTCACTAGTTCTGTTCAGTTCACTATTTTAGCTCGGTTCACTAGTCTAATTTAATTCAGTTCACTATTTTAGTACTCTAGTTTACCTCATTAGTTCATCTCATTTGTTGCATTCATCTCTTTTTGTTTAGCTCAATTAACTAGTCAAGTTCAACTCGGTCGTTTAGTTCAATTAAGTTCAAATCATTTTACTAGATAAGTTCAGGTCACTAATTTGGGTCAAGTCACTAGTTCAATTTTTGTCACTATTTCAGTTCATCTCAATAATTTAGTTTAATTCACTTTAACTTATTAGTTTGTTCAGGTCACTAGTTCAGTTCTGGGTACTAGTTCAGTTCATTTAACCCTTGACCCAACGGGTCGACCCTAAAACTAACCCATTTGACCCAGACCTTTTCGGTTTGTTTGGGTTGGGGTGCTTTCGGGTCAAAGAAATTGGTTTGATCCGAGAGAAATAGAGCGGGTTCGTATGAGGTCAGTACTTGACAGGTCTAATAATTCTAAATCTATTGATCTAAGATATTCACAAGGAAAGTTTAGCTAACAAAAAATCACAAGAATGCATGTTCTATGATCCAGAATAATGCAAATGGGCCCAAGTGCCCAACTGGATCATAGAACATGCTAAGGTTTCTCATGAGTTCACAAAATGGTCAGCCCAATATATCCTCCAAAAAGGCAATAAAATTAAAAATAAAAATTACATTAATGCAGAGTACTAGGGTTTTGGTCAGGGTTTAAGCACTTCAATGGTGTAAAAGCTACACACAGAAAACCAACCATTTAAATACCTCCAAAAACCCCATTTATATTGCTAAGTTAATAGATTGCATGGTAAATAATGGGAGAATCATTAAAGTTTTCAGAGGCTATTGTAGATGTTTATGTTCAACCCTCAAAGAGTACAATTGTTGCTGATGCTGTTAAACGAGAGCTCAGCTCTTTGCTCTTCAAGTTCGTTCCTTTTTTGCTCCTTTGGCTTTGTTTTATGATTTTATTAAGTGGGTATTAGTTAGTTTTTGTTAATTCTTGTGTATGTTGCTGGTTTTAATAATTTTATGCTGATCATTAAATTTTGGGATTATAGAGAACTTTGGAATTATAAGTACATTTTCAGCTTGTGTGTGTGATGTCGAGTTAAGAATTATAAAAGAATTAGAAATAGTTCCAAGCTTTATTTGAATGTAATGTGATCATTGATTGGCAACTATGCTTTATTGTTGTTCATTTCTGTATATTGAAACACTTAAGAGTAGCTTTAGGAATACATATAGAGATGTCGAGTTACAAACGGGGAAAGGTGGGGTCTAGTCCAGTCCGATGCTCCTGCGCAAACGGGGTAAGGTGGGGTCCGGTGTATAGAGCCTTACCCTGGAAATAAGTATTTACTATAACGAGGCTGTTTCTGATTGATCCTTAAGCTGAATTGTGACAACCATCTTGTACTCCATTATAATGTAAGCGCTTTAGGAGCAATTTCGGTTTTGTCATTATAACCGAATCCTAAAAAAGTATGAACCTTTGGCTCTATGGGTAATAGATTGTCAAAAATTATTTTTACTTTATCAATAAAATTTACATCGAAATGTATCACCCCTAGAACAACTAGATACTAGTGTTCATGAACTGGCAAGTTGATTTAGTTTTTTAATGGGAAGTGTAATTACCTTGTGAGGAATGCGATTTTAGAGAACTATTGCTATTAAGGTGTGAGCTGTGCTAGGTGAATGGTGATGTGAATAGGTTAAGGATATTGTATCAGGGGTTTGGTTTTTGATTAGTCGGGAGAATAGGTTTATATTATGCTGCTGAATAATTTATTTCATCTTTTTCGAGTGAAAACATGCTTGAAAGGAGGTGTATGGTGTTTGATGTACCGCTACGCAGTAACTAACTTAATGTCTATGCTGCGTGGCTTCTCCCAGCAGCGATAAGAATTTTAAGCTTGAAAGAAGCTCCATGAGGTGGCTGATCAATCTAGTACTTTCGTTTCTACTTCTTTGATTGGTGGTTAAAGGATGAAGTTTCAATTTAAAATATAAAACTGTATTGGAGAGGCTTAACGGTTAATGGCTTAAGTAAGCGAGTTTTCTGCAGCGCGATATAGTACTGGTAATAATGGAATGATCGTTTTCTGGGGACTTTTTTAGCATAATTGAAGTCTATCTCTTGATAGATTATGGTATATGTGATAATATTGTTGGTTTTCTTTGGTTGAAGTTCTCTTTCTATAAGAGGCCGAGCTTGAATTTGTGCTGATTTTTAAGAACTGCACTGGTGCATCTAGGAGTTGTAACTGATTCTTGTGGTTTTGCTGTCAGGTTCAATGATAAATTTGGTGGTGTTTTATTGGCTTATGACTTCGTTGTTCTAAGCAAGCTTGCGTTAATATGGTCGCTAACGCCTAGTCTTCGTGTTAGCATAAAGGCCAATCTTCTACTTTTCGCTCCAAAGCCAGAGGCATATCTAGGTACGTTTGCAGCGTCTGCTGCTTCTTTGCACTATTTAATTTACTTGTTTTTGGTCTCTCTCATATTTTACTGCACAGTCTTGCTGTGATGGTGTGGCAAATCCTGCTATGGTATATAGATTGATTTCCCGTTTGATTTTTTACTTTGTTCTTTTTAGAGTTCTTGGTTTCATGGGTTCAGCTTCCTGTCTGAAGCTTGAATATGAAAATGTTCGGATGTGATTATCTCCTTGGAAGCCATGTTCCTTAAAATGCTTTTGCTTGTCTTTGTTTCTTCCAGAAGGTAAAGTGGTGAAGCTTGCACGAGAGTCAATGCATATTGTTGTTCTTGGATTCTCAGCAGCTGTTATAACAGAGGAGAACATTCGTGATGAGTTTAAGTTCAAAATTGTATGAATATTCGATTGTCATGTCTTGTTTTATTTGTTTTAGTTTTTGATTGTACATTTGGAAATATTTTGCAACTTATATGTAGTTTATTCGGTTCAGAAAAGTGGAGAAAAAGTTTTCCGGAGCACATCACACAAGCGCCATGTTATTAGAGTTGGATCCATGGTACGCTTCATAGTCAAGAGGTGAGGGGCATTGTTCTCCCATTTAATCAAATGATTTATGTTTTGCTAGTGGTGGTTTCTAGCTTCTCGACCTATGCATCTTTGTCATTGACAATTAGATTCTTCTCTGTTTGTACTGATGGCACTTGGTGACGGTTTCTTCTCAGATAAAAGTGTAGGATTGCTATTGCTTGGTGCCACCATGTCTATGTTCCATCTCCCCTTAACAGAAAAGGAAAGGGGGGGGGGGATGTTTCACCTTTGATTCTTTTAAAGAGTCCTGGAGAGTTAAACTTTTGAATTACTCCTTTTCTTTTTAATTTTTGGTGGTGTAAGGGTGGGGTTGTTATGATATCAGACCGATCTATATTTGAGAGCTTATATTTGTTAGACTTCAACAAGGTTATTGTCCCAAGCATTGGACTATTGGCTTGGCAATTTGGCACAAAATATCAAGTTCAACCGTCTCTGACTTGAAAAAGCTTTTAGCATTTTTAAAACCTATTTGTGTTTTTGATTTGGATTCGGCGTTGGAGAGGATTGTGCTATTCCTAGCTAATTGATGGGTGTGGTGAGTCGATTTGGTCCCTCTGCTGGGTAAAAGGATTATTCAGAGGCATGCCTACTTTCAGTCTGCCACATGTACACCAAAAGGGTGCTGGAGTTAGGTTATGAAATTGAATGGTTAGTGATAGGGTGGGAAAGACTTTATTTCCTTGTAGACATAAGTGGGTATATCTTTCGGAGTTGGAAGTTCTGTACATTGCCATCGTTCAAAAGTTGTGGAACCTTATGTTATTGATGTTTGAAGTTTCTATATGGAGTTGCATAAGTTTCTTTCTAGTTTGTCTAGAGCTACCTGTGTGCACACACATGTGTTTATGTCTTAGGTTCTGATATCTGAAGTATTTAGCTAGTCATAAACCTACACTCCAATGGTAAATGACAATGTGATCCTCTGCAATGAAATTAATGGATGGCCACTGCTCTTTAATGAGCATTTACACTCTCTACGTCTTGTAATCTGTTTGCTGTATTAATCATTTTTAAAAGTTGCAACCTCAACTAGTGTTGGGGTTTTTGCATGTGGCTATCCTTGTGCCTTCACCAGTTCACCTAAATGTTTAGTTTGATATCCTATATAAATGTTAGGATTTTATGTTTGAACTTTCCTCTGCCTTTTGTAGCTTTGACGAGGAGATATTGCACATATCTGGATCCTTGATTCCTCCAACCACTGGAAGCACTCGCTGGTTGAGTAAGAATTCAGAAGAATCATGTTTAGCTGATAGGTAATTTTTCTACAAACTTTCTCTATAGGGAGGAGGGGGGGGGGGATAATTGGGAGAAAACGTCGTTAGGGTTGCATATTCTAAGTACACCATTAATATTCTGTGTTGTAGAAGTTCCCGCAAACGGGCAGAAATCGAAGGACGGAAAGACGATGTTAGTACTGGAACAGTTGATGGGGGTGCATTATCCAGTGATCACCATTTTTCGAAGAAGCCAAAGAAACAAAGAATTCACGAAGGGTCGTAAAAAATGCAGTAGAGTTTGTCGTCTCTGAACTTGTTCGTGATTGTGATGTAAGTAATTGATGTTTTGATTAGGTTGTGTAATCAAATGTTATTCATAGTATTTCCCGAGGTGGACTTTTGTTGTGGAACTCTCTTGAAACCATGAGTAAGATGATATTATTTGTGAAATCTGAATATCCGAATACCCCATAATAATGTGCCAGATAATGTAAAATGTTGGATCTGGCATTGTCAAACTCAAATCATCTATGTTTTTGAGGTTGCAAGAACATATTTTTCTTGTAATCTATGGTTTTTCTGTGCATCTGATATGATAAAGGTTTACGGGTTACAAAAGCAATTTGTCAGTTGTTCCAAGCTAATGTGTATTCAGAATTTCTGGAAACATTTATAATCAGTTATCGCAGGCCACAACTTTCATTGGCCATGAAGTGGTTGGTATTGGGGTGCAATTCTAAACTTTGATTGATTCCAAGTAGCATCTCTGTTTCTCTTTGTTATACTGTATATCACATCTTGTTAGTCTCATGTAATCCTTGTTTTTAAACGAAAGGCCAATGCATGGAACTGTATCTCTTGAGTGTATCTATTTCATAGCTGTTTAGTTCTTATGTGGAATTGACAGCAGAAGATATAAGACAAAAAATCTACTTTGGCTGCAGAAGTGATGTTTCGCATTGGTTGCCTTCCAGGATTTTGGATGATTGCTGTTTCCAAGGATATGTAATCTCGGGGGACCCCATGTGAACCCGACGAGAAACGGGGTAATGTTGTTAAACCCCTGAATACAAAATTATGGGTAAATTAGTGAAAACTTATTTGTATTTGTTTGTAACTGTTTGTATTTTCTTTTTATGTTTATTATATTTTTTATCAGTCTTCAATGTTGCTTGCCAAGCTTATATATCTGGATGCCTATAATTTGTAAAGATACGTGATTCACTCCTCTTTGCATCCTTGAGTTTCTAAAACATGAATTTTCAGAACGCACTTTTCCTTTATTTTGCTTGAAATGCGTCATCGTGCTCCTAAGTGACTATTTGTTGAGGCATCTGTATTCTGAAGTTGTCTTGTCTCGTCCTGATGGCTAACAGACTGACACAATCTGAATGTTAATCGGATTGTAAATTGAGTGGTATATAGTTCATATTTGTTTTCAGGGTAGAGTTGATTCCCGCTTTTGAGGAAATGTTGGTGCTCAAACTTCTGTTGAATATTGAACAAATTAGAAATGATTGTTGGTGAGGAATCGCTTTCTATGTTTTTGCATTAATTAGTTCTTAGTATTTTGTTGCGAAAAAGTTTTAGAATTGGAAATGAGAACTTCCGAGGGTTAAACCACATACTTCAGTTGTACCGCGTCTAGAGTAATGGTAATGTGACGTCTTTATAGACTTGCTGGGATCTTGCCGCGCGTTATACGGTAGAGATAGGGTTAATAATGGACTTCCCACAATTATTTTGGTGCTTGGGGCGGCAACAAGGGTTATCAAAGGAGTTAAAGATCATTTTGTTCAGCTTTTCTAGATATTCATATCTTCTAGTTGTTCGATTCAGCAAAGATGAAATTTTGAGGCGTGACAACTTTTGATTATTTATTGAACTTGGAAAATTTTAACCCTAAGTTGAGTATATTGTTGATGGATAGCAATTGGCGACGACCACAAATAAAGGGAAAGTGGCCCGTAGTAGCTGCGACTCCAATGTGACAGAGAAGAGGAGAGAAATGCCGGCTGAGGGGTGTTGTGTGCTGGCAAAGGGTTTCGGGTTGCTAAAAACTATTCTGCTTGGGTATTTTTGTAGATGTGTATTTGGGTCTCGGTGCGCAAATTATGTTATATCCCTAAGGCGCTCCCCGTAATAATTTTTCGGGAAAATTGGTAACTGCTACCTATTATATAGAGCTTTTTCAAAATTGCTACATTTTATAAGTCTTTTTCAAATCTGCTACCATTTAAGATACATATGTTGTAAAATCACTACCAATTTGAGATTATAGTCACTTAAAACTGAATTGACCAATATACCCTTTTTTTATTTTCCCATACCTATGTTTTAAAATCACTACCAATTTGAGATTATGATCACTTAAAACTGAATTGACCACTATACCTTTTTTTTTTTCCCTCCAAAAGCAGTATAGTCACTCCTCCCTCTTCCCTTTTCCAATTGTAGCTCCATCGAACCCTCTCCCAAACCCTCCCTCTTCATCATCAATTTCACCAACTTACTGCAAATTAGTCACTATCTTCAGCATCCTCCATTAATATTGGTAAGCTATCACCATCATCATCGAAGCTTAAGCATTTAGGATAAAAAAACTTGGTAAACCCTAAATTCTAATTGTGATAATATTGAAAGGATGCTTATTAGGTAGTTGGGTTGCTTACTTGATTATTTTAATTAATTATTTACGAAAGTAAATTAATTAGTTAAGTAAAGACGGGAGATGAGCTTGCAGCAATAGGAGGAGGAGGAGTTGACAACAGCAAAAGGGGCGGAGGAATTTACATCAACAGGGGAAGAGGGGTAGGGGGGGGGGGAGTTGAGTTTGCAACATCAGGGGAAGGAGTTGTCTGTAGCAAGGGAGTTTGCAGAAGCAGAGGGGAGGGGTCAGGAAAGGGAAAAGGTAAGTGAAAAGTAAAGGAAAAGGGATTTTTATCTTGAAAGGGAAGGGGAAGGGAAAGGGAAAGGGAAAGGGAAAGAATTCTGGAAGGGAAAAGGGGTCGACAAAGGGAAAGCGAAAAGAAATGATAAAGAGGGGTAAAATAGGTATTTAACATGTTCAATTGTTAAAAAGAGTTATTTGGCCAGAAAGTAGGGAATATTTTGGCAAAATTTGACGGGAAAATGATATTGATGGAGGTATGGTAAGTTTTGAAATAAATTATAAAAGGTAGTAATTTTGAAAAAGCCCTATATAAAAGGTAGCCAGTATCACTTTTTACGAATTTTTCCATACCTCTTGAGAGATGGATTATTCGGGGATAGCATTCCAGTTTTATGAGAGGGACAGAGAGAGACATAAGTTATTAGACTTGTACCTTATAGGGGTTGGTAGTGTTACTCTGCAAAATGTCTTCTATGAGAGTCTAATTCAAGGATACAATTTAGACCGTTTAAAATGGTTTTGGCGCTAAATGGTCATTTTGGCTATACCGTTCATTAAATTATTTCAAATCAAATTGGATGGTTTCTTTATTTTTCGGTAATTTTTTGGCAATAAAATATCACTGAGCAAGTGTTCCAAGTGTAGATATGAAAGATACCAATGACAGATATCTACATAAAATTTGCTCAAGTAGAGACTGCTAAATAAGACGTGAAATATTAAAGTAATTTGTTCACTAAATTGATGTAAGTCCACTTTCCAAATAAAATGTAGTTACACACTTACACTACATGTGATAGAGGCTGGGGGATGTTCTACCTGTTCAAATCACTACAATTGCAACTTTGTCTAGCACTCAAGCTTAACCAAACTCATCTATGAAGTGTCTTGTAGTTGAACGAGCTTGAAACCAGGGGCGATGGTTCTAAAGAATTGGAAACCAGGTTGGAGAAATTGCAAAAGATGCTGTGCATGCATGGGAGTCGTACCACGGAGTATTTCCTGAATCAACATGCACTAAACGTTATTTACCAACCATTTCGTAATGTTGTTGTAACCACCCAAAAAATTAGTCCTAATCTGAGTATGTAGTCAACTAGCCATGAATATATAGAAAACAAGTTGTCAACCTGGCAAATTGTGAAGTGGCAGTTCATAATCTACACTTGCCTAGTAGATAGCTAGCTTATACTACGTATTATCTTGATAAATGTCTTCAGCAGATGATTTTATGAGTCTGTGACCGTCCTAATGCTGAGTATCAATGTATTAATTAAATAATTTGGCTTTTTTGATCGAATGAAGGAGTCGGTCAGTGGAACGACAGAACAGAAGCTCCAGCTTTTGTAGAACAGCTTTTATTTGACATGTTTTTGAGTTGTTGAGAAAGGACGAAAACGACAATGCGTAGTATACTTGTATGTTATGTTATGAGACGGGAATCAGGTCGATTTATTTGTATACAAAGGTATGCCGTACACGGCGGTGCACATCAATTTTGTAAGTTTTCAGAAACTTTGTTGTACTGGTTGTACATTTGTACATTGTACATACTCCATGGAGCATTCTCTTCGTCGTGGAGCATTCTCTTCGTCGTGGAGCATTCTATTCATGGAAACGCTTTGATCCCGGAGCATATCTTATCTTCTTCATTATACTGTAGGGAACTTTGTTGACATCTAGAGAGCATTGAAACTTCTGAAACATTTTGCAAGACAAAACGCAGTGTTTCATGCATTGGGAACGTGACAATATTGAGTGATCGAGTCCAATTAGAGTTGTTCATATTGAAGAGGCTAATAAAACCAATAGAATCATGACAAATTATTAGGTACACCTGGGAGTACATACTCTCAAGTTCAACTCTAGGTATATATATTATGTACCTTGTCAAAGGTACACAAAATATACACAAAGGTAAATAAAAGTATATTTAAGAGTACGTACTCTCAGGTTTACGCAATAGGTTATGTAGAATCATAATACATATATACTTATTACATAGTTTTGTCTCCGAGGAACGCCAATTCTTATTTTTATTTGGTTAACTGAATTTTTGATTTTCCTTTTGCTTTTATGATTTGAATCTGATGACACTTCAACTTTCTTTGAAGGTGTATTTAACATTGCAAGAGATCAATATGAAGCAGTATTGTTATTTTGAGGGGTCTCTTGATGTCAAATACCGCATGTTTCTATAACCCCTAAAAGATTGAGCGTAAATTAATGCAAACAAATGATTGAGGAGAATGGTTGGAATAATAAGAAACTTGTCATGGTCAAGTTTTATATGAGAACTAGCTTTTAATCCCGCTGATGCCCGTGAATTTTGTAATTGGTCTAATTATTGGCTTTTTTCCATTTGTTCGACTATCCATAGTTTTTTTCCTTAAACTACCGCTACATTATTTAAAAACCGGAAAATTCACGTGGTACCCCTGTGGTTTGACATTTTGCACGTGGTACCCACGAAATTAAGTTTTCGCACATAGTGCCCCTAAGGTTAGTTTTTTACTGCACGTGGTACCCCTCTACTAACGGACGTTAACTTTTCGCCGTTAATTGCTAACGTGACATGTCATTTGGAAAAACAAAATTAACCGTTTCGCATATGGTACCCTTGAGTTTTGCCTGTTTTGTACATGGTACCCCCGAGGTTTGTATATTGTCCACATGGTACCCCTGAGGTTTGCATAATTTTGGCATGTTTTAGTGTAACTTCTTTTTTGAAAATTTGGCATTTGATACGACAATAAATGGGTTTTTTAAGACGTATGGCCTTTGATAGGTCTGTGAATGGTATTTTTAGGATAATTTGGCATTTGATAAGCCTATAAATGGGGTATCTTTGAACATTTGGCTTTAGATAGGCATGATTATAGGCTTTTAAGACATATTGCTTGTAAGTGGCTTGTAAATGCTGTTGTTTTGGAAAGTGATTTGTAGTGGCTTCTGATTTAGTGCTTAATTGCAGAGATACTTTGAATGTAAGCAATTTTTTTTTTTTGCAAGAACTATGGATGTAATGCTCCAAAGTTGCACAATCCAGTCATTTAATTTCATAATATAAGACATTACATAACTTATTCTATTTTTAACTTCATTGTGATTGTAGATAATTATTATATTTGTTGAGTGTTTGTATTGTGTTTATTAGATAATAGACAAAGTGGTTATTGGAATTCGCAATATTAAAAAATAGCCGTTATTTTCAAAATTGGATATGACATGCGAAATGTGCAAAGCTTAAGAGTATCATGTGCAGAACAAGCAAACCTTAGGGGTACCATGTGCAAAACCGGTTAAATTCTTTGCAAATGACGTGCCACGT
>CAAKMY010085510.1:12845-65020 GCA_901111285.1 Corrigiola litoralis | reverse complement strand
CCCACACACTTTCGGCACGTAGTACCGGTCAGCGCCTTTCTTGGTCTCTTGAGGAAGCATTGAATGGGAAGTAGATGATTCAGCATGGACAGTTGCAGCCTCTCGGTGTTCCTCAATGAGTGCCTCCTTGTGGCACTTGGAGCACATGCTCCTGGTTGCGGCACTTCCGTAGAAGCCGCACTTCTTCACGCATAGCATCGGGACTGCCGGGGCTTTGCGTTCACTCTCCTCCTTAGTGTTCATACTGGGAATTAGGGCTAAGTTGGAAAGTGATTAGGGATTGATCACGGGGTGTTGATGGAAGTGATATAAGGAAAACGAAAGTGCTAAGCGAGAGAGAGAGAGAGGTGTATAATTCTGATAGAAGAGCACAATAATTAAGGGGGGGTATGTCTCGTATATATAGGAGGGAAGTCAGACCGACCCTTTATCATAGGTTTATCTACAGTAGTTTTGTTTTTATACAACCTCTTGTAGTTAATGACTTGGAGTTGGACTCTAAACTTATTCCTTAATTCTTATTCTTCCTAGAAATATAGGACAAGCGATAAAGGAGAGAATGAAGGCTGTTAGGATTCTAAAGAAACGAAAATAGAATTAGTAAAAAAAATACAAAAATCATAAAACTTTAATCGTAAATATACTTAAATGTATAGAAAACTATGATGTTAAAATTAAATGTTTACCTTCCTTCTCGTTTATAGTTTTAACAAATCATATTTTTCATCATATAAATTAACAGATGAGTATAAAAAATAATGGTTTCAGTGTCGCATTGGAGACCCCGCAAAAAAAAAAATTGAAAGCTTTTTATTGGGACGAAGGGAGTAGATTAGAGCTATCATTAGTTGAGTGGAATTAGTCACAATTTATTAATGTTGTGACTACTATAAGGAAATTAAAACTAGGCAAAGTTAATTACTTGGATTATTAAGAAAGAAAATATGAACACTACAAAAACTGTTGAAAATTAAATTGGATTTGCCTATTACATACAAACCTAATCCAAATTACTTTTCAACATTATCACTAAGCGATAAGCAGCCGATGCATGAAGTACGAAGTCTTAAGCGATCAAAACAACAAGATTAGCACCTAGGAAGAAATAAACATTACAAGATGATAAATCAAATGACATTTTCAGTTATGCACCTGTTAAACATCCAAACTTGTATAGATTAACTTGGTTTACACTTTCATCATTCTGCTACCACCTATGAGGCTATGATCAGACAAAGATGACCCAATAATTAAAAGATAATGAGCCGATGACTGAAACAACAATTGTTTCCTCTATACAAATGGATGGATAAAATCCAATAACAAATCCCCTTAACTTGTATGATCTTCACCCTTGCAAATTTGTTAGTAACACATCCCCTGAAGGAGCTGCCTCAAATAACTTAGTAGGTAAAAAAGGCAAGGTAAGAAAGAATCGGGAAAATGATGGAAAGTGAAAGCCTGTGGGTATTCCTATAGAATCAATGAAATTTAATGACAACTAACAAGAATTGCCTGCACACTCTACACTATGATTTACATCTGCTAAAAGCTGACCATTCTGTTCATTGGCTATTGTTTCCATGGTTCTGTCAAATGGCCTGTTTCGGGCATGGTTCCCCTTAAAACCCCTTCCATCCAAATTCCGCAGCCAGGGGGGCCTTAACATTGGGCTGTTCCACTTCTTTTGCCTGTAATATCTCCTCCCCGGACCGTTCCATGAGCCCCTTGCATGATTCGACACATTGTGGTTTGCCGTACAAGAGTTTTGCACATGTGGCACATTTGCACCTGATGTGCTTGGCATGCCCTGACAGCGGTGAGCATCGGCATGCAAATGGTTTTCCTGTCTCACCTCTTCACGGCCTCCCATCGTCATAACGCTCTCATCGGGTGAGGAATGCAGACGAGCTCTCTTGTCACGTGGATAAGGGGGAAGCGGGGGAAACGGTTGAAAAGGAATGGCAGGTGCAACAGCCCAGCTATCAACTGTCCCCGATTGAAGAGTCCCAAATTGTTTTATGACAGAACTTGGAATGCCATATGCTACAGGTAAACGTGGATTGAATCTCTCCTGAAGAAGCCCCATAGACACCACGGAAGGGCAGTCTAGAGGCCCTAAGGTTTGTACATGAAGTGGAGAAGAAAAGCCAGGAGGAGCATCTTCAGAGTTCTGTGGAGAGGAAAACCCAGGGGGGGCATCATCGTCAGAGTTCTGCATCACATCATCTGTCTTATCACAATTTTCTCCCCTAAGCTGTACCTCAATCACTAGCCTTTCCCCTCCTTCGTCAAAACCAGGGCTTGTGCTTGTTTTGGCTGTGTGCGGTGAAGTAGGCTCAATCCTCTGCTCTTTTCTCCGCCTAAGAGATATGGGATCTGCCGGCTGATCCCATCTGCTTTTTCGCTTGCGAGGCCTGCTAACAATTGTCTGAATATCAGTTAATTGTGAAGAAGCAGCCTCCTGCATCCTAGCCTCAGCAGGATGGTTCTCTCCAATTGCTTGGTTGACATTATCTATGGCTTCTGGTGTCCTCGCTCCATGGTCTCGCCAATGATGGTATGTTCCAAAATATCTACTACAGTTTGAGCCCCTGCCAAACTCCCGCTTGTCCAATCCATTGAATTTTCTTATAGGCCGAGGAATCCACCTGTCTCGGAAGTTCCTGGCAATTTGATGGACCTGTGGATAAAGCAAACTTATTAGAGACTGTATATTCGTACAGAAACTGGTCAGTGCTTATCAATTGCATAAGTTTCTCATTGGACATTTTTCTTTCTTTTGGTTGACAGTTACTGAAGGTATTTGCTTTGCAGACCGCATAGAGACGGAAAAAAATTAGTAAAGCACATGCAGAAAAGAGTCTACACCATGAGATCGGAACAAGCACATAGACTTACTAAATCAATATACAGAACTTTAAGTGCATCATTAGGGGAAAAAAAAAAAGCATGTTTACTAGCACGCTAAAAAGCTTCCGAGTTCTGACTAGAATATGGTTCTATAACTGCATATTGTACCTTAGAGTTGTTTCTCGTTTCATCTTGAAGAAGGGAAATATAATGTATCAGGACGAAAACAAAAACAACACAAAAAAGGGAAAATATTTAGAATAAAACAGTACAAGAGGAAACCCAAAAGATCAGGTGTTGAGAAAGGTCCATACAATCTAGAATTAAATAACATGCCCTTAAGGTAGATAATTCAGGTATACGAATCATGCCTTCATAAACCATTCTACCATAAATCAAAAAAAAAATTACAGAATAGAAAATCGAATACCATGACCTAAGGACCTATTTTCTACACCGTTTTTTATTTTATTTTCAGAATTTTTTTGAAAAGTAAAGTACAAAATAATGCATAAACAAAAAAAAGGTTCAACAAAAGTTCATAAAAAATAAAATTAGAAAACGGTGTAGACTACAGGCCCTAAGACCCAGACATTTACTTAAAAATCAGATAAACATGAATTATCTTCAACAATATCAAAGGTCATAACAATAAATGCCCAAGTGCTAAAAATATGAAACAAACAGATGAGGGACATTACCGTTCTATCATCATGTTCTGTCAAAGATAATATAGATTCCCTAAAACTGCAAATAAAATATAAGGTTGTAATCAGTAAGCAGATATGCAGTACCCTCCGCAAACTCTACCCATGAGTTTCTTGGTATACACTCAATATGCAAAGTATGGTAAGCACAAAGCAAGCAAGCAGTGACAAAATTAAAAAATAAATTTCAAGTTAAAAAGAGAAAAATAGGCATAAAGAATGTGTACAAGAAGCAGCAAGAGCGTAACTAAACCATCAGTGCTGGTGGTCCACAATTTCCTGGACCCCATTTTACTTGAAAGACTCCGGAAACTACAGGCTATTCTAGAATGTTTCCAAAGTTAATGTTCACATTCAATTGGAATATTATAAAACAGATATCCATCTTCATTCCTATCTCCTAAAACTAATATGAGCATGGAGACCCCAGAAACCAAAGAAAATCCGAGTATAGCAAGATCCAAAACATGACTTACAGGAAAAACACACCTTTCCAAGTGACTGCACTTTGGCTACAAAAAATATATCACGTCCAGTAGATCTGTACTACCTCTGGAAGGGAATAACATATCCCAAGAACCTCATTTAAAGGAGCTAGACAGGATTTTGAACTAAATGGTAACAAGAGATCTTCTCTTACCTCTCCACTCCAGGACGTAGTGGATCTCCAACAATGCGCTCCACAGTTAGTATCTCCTTCTCTGCCAGAAATTCTAAGACCTGCAAGCAAAACACCATATACTTCAGGCGCTATAGAAATTAAAGGTATTTAGGTAGACAACCAGAAGCAGTAATCATTACAGCCAGACCAATTAGAAACAGCATCCTTCAACATGGAGTCTAGATGCCGCCATCTTGGCGAGATTGGGAAGTGCATGTCGGAAGCATTACCCCTAACCAATAGAGTGTAATGGGGGACTGTCTTAAAAAAAAATCATGATAGTTCATTATCAAAGAGCTACCAGGACTAGTTATTAAGTACTGTTCTAAGAGACACATTGAATATGTTCTAATGGATGTCATAATAGTTAGAACAAATTGCCAATGTCCTTCCAGGAAATGTGAGGGGAAAAATACTATAACTATGGCCACTCCTACTTGATGCAACTCCTGAGACAGAAGGTTTCCTTGAATAACTCACTAGTCCCTAAAATAGTATTGATTGCGGACTTTCTACCATTACCTTCCAGATCTGGAGAAGGAAAGAAACACTTTCCTATGCTGGAGATTTTTGGAAACGAAAAAAACACTTCCCTATACTGGAGATTTTTTAAAACAACATGTGAGCTTATATATAATAAAAAAAAGTTGGTCCATTGAAAAAGATTGATCTCACTTAAAAGCCTTTGCAGTACTTGTGAAGCTGTACAAGGTTTAACAAGTGCCACTAGCATCTGTTAATAAGTGACTGTTGTCAACCACGTGACATGAGACCTAATAAATAACATCAAATTTTATCAAAAACCTTCGAGGGTCAGAAGGTGTGAGCATACCTTAAGAAGCTTCCGTAAGATGGGGGTCTTTTTGAAGTCCCTTCTATACAGCTTCAACATATTATGTAGCATCTGTAGGCCTGGACAAGTAACACAGAATACAAAATTATATAAAAATAAAAAGCAAGTCGTAAGTTGAGCAACAGTTACAACTTACGACTTATGCAAAAGACAGTAAACAATTACCATTTTTGTTAATTACGTCAAGAAGAACCCCACGGGACTTGGTTTTCAGCATTGCATCAAGTATCATTGAAAGTTCTCTATTGCTGAAAGAGAGGGAAAATAGAGGAAAGGTTAATACAAAACAGACTAAAGGAGAAAGAGCACAGATTCCAGAAAAACATCCAAATTTATAAAGTACTTCGATAAGACCACTGCAAAAGATAGAAGATCCTTTTTATCACAAAATTTCAGCAAACAGGGGCCAAACCTCCAAATTTGAGAGCGTAGCACATATTATAACTTAACATGGAAGGTCAAGATTGAGTGGCTGATACCAGAAAATAAATAGTAAATAACGCTGGAGTCAACAAGAGGCCAGTAACTTCCGTGAGTATCAAAAATAAAAAACAAGAAAAAGTCAAATGGGAAAAATAACCAAAATCAAGCATCTGTAAGAAACAAAAACAAACCTCTGAATCGCCCCACCATTGCCACTGTCACCAGAAGCTGCAGTTAGAAGTAGAAGTTTCAAGTAGCCTTTAGATGCATCCTGCAACGAAAAGGTAGTAAAGTCATGGATCAAAGTTGAACACAGACATAATTCATGGAAAGTCAGATGAAAGCAACTCCTAAGATCTACTATGAAAATCAGTGGTAATCTTAGAAATTCCTTCTCTGAATTTCGATGCTCAGCCATCACAGCTGAATGTGGTCCCGCACACAAGGTAAGGTTCCAACAAATGCAGGCTACTACCATATGATGATTTGAATAGGCCTTAACCAAAAATGATTTATTGCATGAATATAGACAATGAGAAATTGAAAAAAGTAACAATGCGATATAAATAATGATGAAAATTGATACGAACCAAGAGCCGGCAGTGGACTTAATATGAACGAAGAAAAAAGTAGTGACCAACAAAACAGAAATGCTGGAGATAGCCAGAAACAAAAACAAATGACTTACCAGCACCAACACTAAATTAGCAAAAGCACTACGAACACAATGGGTTTGCCGAAATATGAACTATTTATTGTGCAAATATTTTGGCAAACGATCGGAAACCATCTTCGTTCCTTCCAATAAAAAGTGCACAAAGAACATGCACCCTTGCACAAAATAGAACTTGTTCTCCTTCCAAACTCTCCTTACAAGGCATTACAAAATTAACATAGAGATCCCCCTAAAAGAGAAAGAGATCTCTAACAAGTGATGATGGTTAGCCTGACACACCTAGGATAACACAATTTTAAAAGGGATAACTCAACTAGAGGTAAGCACATGCAAAAGCAGAATAACAGGGCACAACTTCATCCAGCAAGATTGCAGACCTTTTTTCTGGTTGCCCAATTTCTTAAATAGAGAACGACGGGGATTTAGGGGGCTACAGTTGCTAGATGAAGGGAGAGTTTAGATTGTAAAAACGAAATTGAAAATTCATACCTTCTTTTTGCATATCCCACCAACAGCATCAAGTAACTCATTGAGTTTCTCCTCAACTGCATTATTTGAAGACAAGCATCACCAACTTAAAATAGAGTACCAAAGAGAGAGAAAACAGCAACCATTCATATGGTAAAATCACACAAATAGAACAAAGATCATGTACCTCCTTCAAGATGACCGTTGGCAGAACCCTCTAGTAGCTTCTTGGCCTTGGAAGGTATAGACTGGGATTTCTGGGCCTGGGTTATCAGAAGAGCCTTCTCATCACTGGTTGAATTGTTATTAAATTTACGAGTTTTAACCAATTTGGAGGGACGTGAAATTTTCATGCGAGGCCGTGCTTTAATATGAGGTCGTTCACCCTCAGCTATGTTAACTTCAGACATCCCACCAGTCGATTCAACCAAACCAGGAAGACATTTGAGAAATGGTTTTTTCACTGGTGATGCATCTGGCTTTGGAGATGATGTCGATGTGCTCATAATAATATCTGTTGTTGATATGGTTTGCTGCGCAGCAGAAACAGTTTCAGTCCTCACATCCTCAGTCTGTAAGGCTTCTAAACTATTGGAACAGTCAGGAACTTCGTCAATTGGCTCTTTTCCCGTCAAAGTCAGCAATTGGGTACCAACATTGATTGTAGAATCTTCTATTCGAATTACTATGTCACCAACTTCGATAGTGGGCTCCAAAATCTGTGCATGTATGTTATCTTCCTTAGTACCCTGTTCAGCCTCCTGAGTACTAGACTCAGCCAACATATTCTCTAGACTATGGTCGATTTCACCATTTTCATCAACCAGAACAGGTTCTGGAAATTCTTCATCCGAGTCTCCTTGAACAACTACTTCTGCATTAAGTGGGTCGCCTCCTATATAACCCCGACATTTAAATGAGCCACAGTAACATTTCTTAGCAGCAGCTCCAAATACCCGTACATAGTTGTAGTCGAATGTCAACTCTTCACCCTGCCATAAGCAAGTTGCAAACACATGAGGTAAAAAAGAAATTCAAAGTAGGACATAAGCATTCTTTACGTGAAGCAAAAATACATTATCAAAAAGGAAAGGTATCTATAGACAAGAAAGAGTTCACGATTGAAAAGAGTTTCACTAGAAATATACTTCGTAGTGAAGATAATTGTCTGCTGATGATGCTGAACATCAGTTAAATAAAAAACCTATTGTACTGTCAATACATGAGACCAAAGAGATGCCCAAATAACAACTCTACCAAGACAAAGAGACCGTGAGAAACCCTGCAATAAATATCTTGTCATCCCTTTCGAATCACAACGCCGCAAAGCGAGTAAACACGAGGAAGGCCACTAGCAAATTGCAACTCTAAGTACTCGCAAAATCAAAATAGGGACGACTTAAAGGTACATCAAAAAGAAACAGGTTCACCCACTCCAAACCCCACCAGTCCAGAAAGCCTCTTGTCTTCGATAAAAACACATGTCATAAGAAAGAATGAAGTAACTAGTCCAGAGCCTTTCAAAAAAAAAAAAAAAAAAAGTAACTAGTCTAGAGAACAAAGTGTTAACGTCAGGAGCGGGGAGGGCAGCATACCAAACACGGTTCATATCATTAAAAGACAGACGACAGAAGCAAACCCCACAGATAACAGCAATGAAAGTGGATTTATCTTAAAATATTGTATCATCCCTCTCTTACCATAACACCCAAACTACAACTATCAAGCAGATCATGCCATAACTTCCTCCTATTCTCCGCCACAACCTCCAAGCAGATCATCTCATAAGAGTATAACAAGCTTGTGTTGCAAACACAAGTGATTATCAATGCCGCCACTTACTAAACAAAGAGACAGATTCAGAGAAAGGGAACTGTTTGATTTCTGCATCTGATGTGCATCATAACCAGAAAAGCAGTCCGAACAAAAGCCTTGCAGAAACATTGATTACCAAATATAGACTGGAAGAGAGCAAAACTGTTGTTTCGAATAGCAAGCCAGCTTCTTGTGAAAGAAATTGCAAGAAAAGGCACCAGAGAGTTCTCCCACTCAAACACTTCAATCTGGCCATCGGACTGAAGCTCCCTTACAAATTTGTATCTGAACCCAATACCCAGCCATCCAGGTTCCTCTAGAAATGAAATCTCAAAGAAATTGAATTACCACCCCACCCTCCAAACAAAAAGCATTGAAATAGGGGTATGGTGTACAATGGTACAAGAGAGAGAGATAATAATGACAGGATGTTGAAGAGGATATAATTGTCTGAATATTATATCGCTCAACATAACTGGAGTCTCAATAAAGGTAGAAATATCCCTAGTTTCCTGCTATCTAATGATCTCCTCTATTGTTACTCATACTAGTTCTGTGGAAAAGCCTTCCAACCCCACTATCTCGACAGGTTAGGCCAAAGGATGCAAAAGCAGACCTAACAAAAGTCCACGTACAGTGAAAACCACACACTCATTATTCATGTTGTTGCCTCTCTTACCCACCTTTGTCTAACTTTATCTCAGTCAATCGTATGTGACATTAACCTCCTGTAGGTGTTTCCTTATTTACATTTTATAGAGAGCGTGTCCTGAAAAGGGAAGAATAACACATACTCAGAATGCAACACAACATTATATCACCTGCAGATGCTTATGAGTCAAACACTGAATCCGTATCAGCAGGAAATGCATTAGTTGTCTCAAGAATTTTCTTTCATGGTGCAAACTGGGGCTTGCGTCCTAAGAAAGACATCATAAAAGTAGTAGGAAAACTACTACGAAAAAAGAAGCCATAAATTATAGTGCAGCTTCTTTCCATAGCTCAATAAATCCATCTTTCAACCAGTTCAACTTTGTCATCAAACTTGAAATGAACTAAGCACAAAACACTTTTGAAATATAAAGAGCCCCCCCCCCCCTAGGTATTACTTTACTGTTACAACTGAGACTTTCATGTGGTGCCAAAAGAAGAAGGGATGACAAACAGGAGAAGTGTGATGCAGGGAAGAGGAGTACAGACTCCGTCCCAAACAATGTTAATGAGATTACATTGATTTATACACTCCTGCCTTTGTTCTCAACCTTACACAAATCACTTATGCACAATGAGAGGAATTGGAAATATCGATGAGGCCCAATCAGACAGTGGCAGATCATCCCAGAGAATCTAGAGTTCTAGAAATCAATTATTCCTCAACCAGAGAAATCATGCTTTTAGAACTGAACATAAGCAGAATTAGAGTATACCTTTTTGATATTCCTCAGTGCAAAGAGACCAACACAAATTTCTCCATTCACAACCCACTGTTTAAAAAGGAAACGAGGAAAAAGTATTAAAAGAGAAAAACAAAAAAAATCAAAATTACAGCGAAATGAATGTTACAATATCTGTTAATTTAGATATGGAAAACATATGTACAGGAATAAACTTTAAGCATACACACTAAAGCACAAGTACCATTTTATCAAGCAACCACAAGTTACGGGAGTTGAATAAGAATAAAAGCAGTTAAGTGCAGCCCACCAGGAGAAGCTAACTAAACCAGCCAATCTACCAACAACATCATCATCATCATTACCCCAATGCCTAAAGAGAGGCTTCAGCCAAAACAGGAGAAGCTATAACACAATAACAGGCTGATCGATTCCTTTAATAATAGAGAAAACTGAACTCCTTATTACTTATTGAACAAAAACAAATAGGAATGTAAGGATGTCAGGCCTAAATTCACGTGGTATTCACATGTACCGAGTGTGTTTGTGCGTGCGTGTCAAATTACATCAGGACAATTTCACAAAAATAGGCTTCAATCAAGTGGAACGTCAGGCAGATTTGAGCACTCGAAACAGCAGAAAGTCGGGAACAGATTTTCTTAGTATAAACCCAATCTAGAACAGAAAAACAACTTGTAGCAGATCCCTACTCAATTTAGAGCAGCTGACCATCAGCAAAATACAGGTCACACTAGAATGCATTAATCCATTGCTACTATATCTTGATTCTGATAACACAAGCAGAAGGGACTTCTTTAACCAAATAATTTGGCCAGTAATTAAAAAAAAAAATCCTTACAAGAATAAAGAAAGAAAGAACAACTCAGTGTTTGAATGTCTTGCGAATCGGCAATTGGCTAGACAGACGGCCAACTGTAAGGCTAGAGGGGTAGAAGGGGAACCAAGCCCACAAGGATGCCCCGGCAATTGGGCTGGACACTAGGGGCATGGCTAGAAATAAGTCAGACATAATAGCCAGCCAGCCAAGCAACCAAGAGGTTGAGAAAAGTGAGAACCCCCAACCTCTTTGTTGGAAGGTGAGAGCTCATCCACTTAACCTCCCCTTGCCTCCCTCGCTACTAAGATATTTAGCCCCCAAATCCCACCATATACAGAAAACGAGCAAGAAAGAAAGAGGAAGTTGACATACCCACACTCACAATCCTACAGCAAATCCAGCACGGTTACAACAACCCCCCCCCCCCCCCCCCCCCGGCACGCCGCCAATTTAGAAGTTCACAATATCTATTGCATATTATATAGATACGGAATAAATATCAGCTTGTCACAGTGGTTTGTTTTGGGATCTTTTACCCATGAGGTACAAGGGTTAAGTATTCACCGATTTAACCCCCACCCCCCTACTATATGCCCAAGTTCCGCCACCGACCCCAAAGCAGCAATACACCGATACCACGCGTTTGAAGGCCAGAATTCCATATTCGCTGCTTCACTTGAACACCAATGAAAATTAAGGTAGAATTCATACAGGCTAGTAAGCTATAGCACCTTGAACCATTCCTACTCTGCAAAATGCAACCACTAATATACAGAGGCGTCCAGCTAGTATCTAACAAGCAAAACCATTGAGCGTAAACTTAGGAATACAATTGATTCAGAAACAAAATGATGCATAAACCAAAATATGATAACCAAATCAATGATGAGAAGATCTACAACTGAAAGCACTTTTTTATCAACAGGCCACAGCCATGATAGATGGCAAAACTAAATAAGCAAGGTGTACATATCATCTACATATAATATCCATTTTTGGACATGAGATCAAAAAAATACATAAACCTCCACTGCTTAGAGAGGAAAAGGTTAAAATAAAGCCAAGCCCAGTCAGGCACGGCCTTGACAACAAGAAAGAGTAAGAAGATGCCAAACCAAGCTATTTCTATCCAGTAAGAACAACCTTTCACAAGAAGTGAAGATCTAAGCCTTCAACCCCAATTGTCAAGCAAATAATTTGCTTCCGTTAGATTTAGCCAATAATTAAATTGAATCATTTACAGCACTTCTCCATAAGATAATTTCAACCACTTTCTGGCAATTGAACCTCGTAGTTTGAGCTCAAGTCTAGTCTGACTTTCTCAAATGAGAAGTGTAGGATAAGTGGGAGCCTTGGTGTGTGCAAGTGCAGTACCTTAATTTTACATTAATTCTCTAAACACATACAGCATTACACTATGATTAAATTCTTATTTATGGTGAAGTAGTAGGAGAGTCAGTCGCCTTTCCTACCATGAATAAAAGAACAATCCTTTAGGAATATTGTGAAGATAAAGCTGTGAAAGCCTGTTTAGAGCTATAGACGTGAGGGTGCTAACATCCTACCGCCCTACACCACCCAAAGAAGAAGCTTCTCCAAAGGCACTAGGGTATATGGTGTGGCATGCTATGAAAAAGGTACTGTAAGGCAGTTTTGTTGACATTCTAAGCAGATATTGTTGATCTACAATTTGAAATTACCAACCAAAAATCAAAGATAATGAGCAGAGAGCACTAAGAGGCCCTCAACAGGAGGAGCAAAAAGGAAAATTTGAATCAAAAACGCACCTTCTCAGTTCGACAATTAGGATCACAACTATGGTTAACAAAGCGTCCCAAGTTTCCTTTGGTACATGCATCAATAACCTGAGATTCCAGGAAAAAATACAACGTATCAGACATGCTTCAAATGTACATGTAAATATAGAAGCGATAACACATGGACTAACAAAAGAACTGAAAAGCTGGAGTAATGACACCAGCTGGTTTAGGCTGAAGCTACTCGCACTCTTCTGATGACCTCCCGAGCTCCCACCAAATCCCAACAGTCCAAGACTATCAAATACTATTACTTCTATGAAAAATCAAGCTCTTTTAAACCAAATTAACTGCCCCTCTCAACGTCAAGCAGTCATCCCACTCAGATCCCTTCTGCCACCCCCTCTCTCTTTTATCAAATCCCCCTTGCCAGTAATGTGACATCGATTTATGGTGACAGGCAGCAAATGTTTGGCTGACGAAAATAATAAATGAGCGCTAACAGCAGCAAGCAACGATAAGATGCACTCCCCCCCCCCCTCCCAAACACACACAGACACCTTCTCTCCTAGCAGCAGAAGAGCTTCTATTCTCGTTCTCGTACCCCTTCCAGCATCAAAAAAAAAAAAAAAGGTAACCTAAGATGACATTAAACTCAAACCATTTTTCACATGCATTAAGCCTTATCTCAGTAGCTTAATATCTTTTATAGAGTCCTGATGGCTTCCCTAGCCCAACCTCACCACCTCCCGGTACTCTTTATCTGTGCAATATCTCTCCTTTGTGAATAGATTAGCTTAGACCAAATCACCAAAGCCAGTGTCTCAAAGTATGACTACAGAACTTGGTGTAACTATAAAACATACAATTGCCAGATTTATGAACAAGCATTGATGATTAAACTAATGTGAACTGCCCATACATCATTATCAACACATACATGACATATCAAAACAAGAGAAATAGGAGATTTAAAAAAAAATTTAAAAAAATATTGCATAGACTCCTACAAGTAACTGTACGAGCAGTACGGCGCACACAATAAACGCGCCCACATAACACTTGAAAAGCTCAGAGTACACAGTAAAGGAAGCACTAACCTCATTTCCGTTCAACGTCATGAAGTAAAAATGCTTATGGCCCTTCAAAGCATAATCCTTCTGCCTAGCCTCATAACTTGGCAAATCCAGCACCTAGGCAAACCAAGCACCAACATGATAAGACACCATTAAAACATTTTAAAAACAAACAACGCATTCTCAATGTACACACAGAAATTGCACGCTTTTACAAGCACAAATGATCAATTATTCTAGCGAAATGTTGTAGCTTTTTCCTTAATTGCAGTCAGCAAAGTAACTAATTATTCTAGAAAGAAGAACATAGTCAAAAGTAAAGACTAGCCAACAGTTCATTATGTTCTGGAGCCTTACTCCCACCCAGGCACTCTTCCATAAACCATATAAAGCACCAATAAAATTACCTCTCCAACATATTCGATGAGAAACTTCCCTTCAGAGATATCTTCTAACACTTGCAATCCATAACCTTTTTTTCCAGATCTGAACCAACTGAGCTTGGCATATTGCCGCCTTTGAAACTGCATATGAAAATTAAAAGTTCATACTTGCTCACTATAATGGGAAATTCCTGCAGAAGCAGCAGAAGAATAGTGTCACATCTCCAAGGCAGATAAGCATGTCACCTGTTGATTTGAACAAAGATCTCCACATGGGCAGGTTCCGTGAACACACTCAATGTTCAACATCCTATTCAGACACTGACTCCCACAACTCAGGCTACCATCTGCCGGCTTGCAGTGGCACACCATTATCTGATTGCAAACAATAAAATACAACGGTCAAGTACTCAAACGAAGAAATAAATAGAAGGGGCCTATGTTAATGGTGGTACACAATAAGTAGACTGGAAATCAATGAAAGAATTCCGCTACTCTGTTCCAGAATATAGTCATCCTAAATTAAAGTAAACAGGAATGTATTGTATTTTATATTATTAGCTTGGTATTGTTGCAGGAAACAAAAGGTGTCAAAACTAACATTGCAGAATTCCTAGGATTTTATTTTAGGTAGAACAGTGGAAGGTTCCACATACTCAAACATATCCAGACTATTCCCAATCAGACATGCAAAGCACACAAGTTAATAGGAAGTAACAAGTATCGTGGTGAATAGGTGCCACATAAGCGACTCGTCTGACAGTAATTCAATACATAAAATTAAGAAGAAGTCTCAAACCTCGTCCATAGTCTGGGTTTTGCGACTGCGGTGCAAAAACAGGTTAGACTTTACAATCATCCAAGTTGACTGCTCTAGATCTGGGCAACAAAAATGGAAAAAAAAAAGTGAACGTCCGAATCAACCAAAGCACAACATATATATTGCTCAAGCAAAGCCAGGAAGACAAACCTCCTGGATGCCTAATGCCACTACTCTTGGAACCAAAGTGCCAATCACGAGCATCTTCTTCATCTGATATTTGCAACTCAGCATTAATCTCAGCATTGGACTTCTCTTGGGGAATTGAACAATCAGCAAAAGCTTGATTTTGGTTGTCCTCGCAAGTCCTTTGACATAAAAATAAAAATAAGAAAAAGGACTAAACAAAATTTCTTCAACAGAATCTGACTTAAGGTCTCCTAGTCCTGTATTACACAGAAAGTGAGAGAGGCAGACAGAATACGAGAAGCACAAATATAAAGTACTCGTCCAACCACCATCTAAGGATAAAAAGCAATATTGAAAATAGATGGTGTTGCGAGATTACCTCGAACAAAGCCAATTCCTTGTCCAAGGATCCTCACTAGATGGTATGATAAGTAGTATTGTAGCAAACTAGCAACACTAATGTACTCCTTTCTAGTATTTAGAACAAACTGGATATCAAAAGCAGCATCATGCAAAATTAGACTATTTATAAAAAAGGGTCCTACCTATTTACTCAATGCCCTACAGCATAGAGCCAGACAGAACACTCAATGCTCCTGTGGTATGGACAAGGGAATTGCTTTTTTATTATTGAAACTGACATGGGATTTGATTAGAAATTGCTTGGAAAGCTAATTCCCATTTTGGTATAAAAGATTGGAACATAGAATAGAAGATTTATATTACTATTATACCCTTCCCCTGTAAAAAATGAACGGGTTAATAAATGGGTTATATGGGTACGTGAGTGTTTAATTAAGGGTATTTTAAAAAATATACTTTGGAGGCTGCATTCCCAAAATCTATTACGTACACCCCCTGTAATAGACAGTGGGAACTCACCCTCCACAACTCCCATTTGTAGCCCCCTTTGAACTCCCATTCTCACTAAACAAACTAAGTAATTGACTAAGGCCCTCATCTCCTCACATGAATTCCATTTAGTTTCCGTTCCCACCATTTTCTTTCAGTTCCTCAAGTTCTCAACAGTTCCTTTCAGTTCTACAAGTTTATTATTAATATTATTATTATTAGTTCACTAGTTCATATAAGTTCAATTAAAATAAAATAATAATAATAACTAATTAACTATATTATTGTTAAAACTGGTTTAATTTAAAATAATAATAATGATTTATTTGTTAAATTAAAAATAAGATATTTTTCAAGTTCCTTTCGGTCCCCTCCGCAAGTTTCAGTTAAAGATTCTCAATCTCAATCGGCATTTCCACATACCAAACGAGCAATAAGGTCAGATTTGGTAGGATGTGATAACCATTATAAAATGTGATGGCTATTATCCGATAAATTCGACACATGTAAACACCATTCATGCACAGCACTCGGGGTCAAGGCCCCTGATAAGGGTGACGTATCAACGGATAAAACCTATATTCTTGATATTCAAAAAGCTATACTTGAACATTATAACTTTTTAAAAAGATTCAACTTTTTTCTAGACATGTATTTTTGCTAAATTCATAATATGACAAAACAAGTACTCCCGCATTATATAGCTACTATGTTATTCGATGTATAACTTTCACCTTTAATTTCTCTCAAATTATTCGGAAAAATGATTTAACTTCAATGGTACAAACATATCCTATTATAAATCTAACAGTGGTTTGACATAAAATGTAGCCTTATACTGTGAAACAGAGGGATGAAAATCTCTGTAAGGTAGTATTGTTTCTCCTTCCCAACTTCGACTTAACATATAATATTTCCTTACCAATTCAAAGAGTAATATTCAAATATTATCCATTGTAATCCAGTCTTTCGTACAACATTTACTTAAAAAACTTTGTAGCCTACTTGCAAAATCATTGCTGGTAGTTTCAAGAAATACATCTATATAGATTTATCATAAAACAATAAGCATTTCAATATATATGTTTGCATATATGCACTAAATTCAAATGAGAAAATTATATTGGCATGCTTCAAATATTTGATTTTTGAAACTACATGTATTGACTGCCTTTCGCTAAAGGCCGGTAAAAAATACTACTAAGTAGGCTGATGGTTTCAATTTAACTAAGGGCCTAAAATAATGCATTGAGCTAGTAAAGTACGATGGGCCCCCAGGTTTCAAGAAAATAAAAGTAAGATAAAATATGCACAAATCAGTTATAAACTCACAAACCTGTAGGACCTAGCAGCACTTTATATTCTACCAGAGACTTGTACATTTTCCCCTTCAGCTATTACATATTTGACTTCTTACAAAATAATCTATATTGATTAGAACATAGAGAAAGACAGTCGGTAAAACCGTACTTAAGTTGTTTTTTAAATGAAGGCGGGAGATAAATACGTAGTCAAAATTCCGATGGGAGTAGTTGACACTTGAATCAAACATTCCCGCTATTTTCTATTCGTAATAGGGCAAAAAGAAGTCCCGGCTCCAAGTTGTTCAAGACAAAAATCTTAGAATAGCAGCGATGAGTTACACGACCTTCTGCCTTAGGATTAGACGCAATTCTATTTCTTGATTTGGGTCCCAGTAGGGCTTGGCTTGGGCTCTGAGTGGGTGCCCCTATCAAACTCCCTAAGCCCTCCATGATACTGTTGTCTCTCCTCTCCATATCCCATCCTATTTGAGCTAATAAGACACTATTACAATGTAATGATGATTACAAGCTACCAAACATGCCATAGATGCTAATAGCTTCCTCTAAATTAGACTTGCATAAGATTTCAGCAAGAAAGTAGACCTTACCATCTGCTGTTTGTTGCTTCAATGGCATCTGCAAGTTCAGCCGATATACAGCGCCACTTGTGACATTCATCACAACAAACCCATGCAACACGAGGAGCCAAAATCTGCTCCCCAACTTCAGTGGGTAGAATAGCCGGGCACAAAATATTCTCAGGTACCACTGCTTTGCTAGTATCAGATTCTCCCACATATACCACCTCGTGATTTCCTGCAACATAGTGTTTATTTCTTAAAACTCTAGAAACAAGCCATTTAAAAAAAAAAAAAAAGCGAAGCAACAAAATAAAAAACCTGAAGTCAACTAAGAAAAGAGAACTAACAGAAACCATCACACCTGTTCCAGATTGGGGCCCTTCTTTGTGTGCCTTGTCCAAAATGCCAGTTTCCCTCACTTCGCACTTGCTTGCCAACTTCTTTTTGCTACCTCTCCGTTGGGCAGAAGGTTCTCTCCGGTTCCTTTTTGCATCAATAATCTTAGACTTGCTCTTAGATTTTCCCTTGGATTTTAAACCTTTCTGATTTCTCTTTCCATGAGTGTCAACAGGAAGAAGCAGCTGAATGGAATTCCCTGAATCTGCTGATTCAATTCCAACAGCCGTCCGAGAAGAAATATTGCTATCAGCACCATTGTCCACACTTTGGGCCTTCTGGGTACCTTCATCAGCAACTGCCAACAACTCCATCGAAACTAGTTCACTGCCAGAGGTGTTGCATGAAGGAATTTCACTCGGAGCATTTATCTCATTAGTAGAGAAATTATCGTTGATTTTCTGCCTTTGCCCACCCTTCTTTAACTCCTTGGCTTTACCAAAGCTTCTTTGACACTCAATGCCAAGAATTATGCCCGCATTGCTCCCATAACAGTGTTTGTCCTTATTTCTTTTATTCTTGCTCGATTTAGAAGAAGTTGAGGGCTTAACTCCCCTAGAACCAGCAATACCATAGGAATTACTGTTTACGGAATTATGCAGGGTTGTCGGAGCAATTGGCCCACCAGTGGAGTCAAGAACCTGGTCGATAACCTCAGAATCAGGTGAAGTACCTGGATCCAAGCACTTATCCGCATACACATTACTAAGCTTATCCCGCTCCAGTTGAAAAGAATCACTATGACTCGACTTCCCGGACATTGAACAGATTTCTATATTTGTTTCTCTGAACTGGACATTTGATAAAGAAGTGCTACACCGCACCAACTCAGGCATCTCTTTTGTGGTTAAATTATCCATTACGATTCCTCCTGTACTCTCCACATACGAAGATAAATCAAGCTGAGTATGACCATTGCTAGGCTGAACACCAGCTATAGCAGCGATTCCTGCAGGAGACATGCCCTCCACCTTATTATGTTCCTCTTTTTTCCCAAAGGTAACCTTCAAACGAATTGGACGACAGGAAACCCCTTCTCGTTCCTCTGAAAACTGCGAGCTTGTAGCCACCTTATTCATGTTTTTCTTCTTGCTCCTTTGGCCTGCCTGCCGTTTCCTTGCACCTTCATCCGATGCTTGGTTTACGGTCACATCGTTGCTCCATTCAAAGAATTTTGACAGGTTTCCCGGCAATCCCCAGCCAGATGAACAAACCAACCTACTTGAACAACTCCGTTTCTTCCGTATAGCCTCAGAGAGCAAGTCACTGTTTCGACAAAGTGATGATTTGGAAGCCTTCTTTGAGCACTTTGCTGCAGATTTTCCTTTTTGTACTTGCTGGACAGTTTTTCTACTCCTGGAACTCCTCCTCAAAGACAAAGGAGTATCAGGGCATTTTAACTCAAGCACATCGTCATCTGTCCTAGCATTGCCATTTCCGTCATTATTTTCATTAATAGAACCTTCAACATCATGACCAAAATTCAGAGCTGTAACAACATCGTTTGGAATTAACTTATCTGGCATCACCAAGATCATAGAAGGACCATCATCCGCGTCCTCGACATGTTTTCCATCTGAAGTAACCTCCACAAGACTTCCTAAACAAGTATTGTCACCGCCTGCATCAATATCTGGTACATGCTGTGCAATAAAACGGTTACAAGCACCAGCAACTGGCTGTATTTCTGAAGGCAATTGATACTCCCCGGCATAATTTGTAAGACATGGATTCATTTTACTCTGCCATTGCATTCCCTGGAAACTTATTTTGCTTAACCCAGATTCGATACTTAGCACATTCAACGGTTCAGCATTATCATCAGAACGCCCACAGATCAAATCAGGCTTCTCAGTGATGGTGATATGATAACTATTTCTCTCAGCATCAGCAGTACTTGGACACCCGTCCAATAAATTTCCATCATTGGCTTTCATGGTACCCTGTCCATGATCCAAATCCAAGCAGCTATCCTGCTCAGTGATGGGTTGCACAGTAGGGTCCTCTCCATCTCTAGGCACCTGTGAACTAATGTTCGAGCTCGACAGGGGTACGACAACCAACTCTTGCAGTCTGCCACCTAAATGATCAGATAATACCTCCTCAGCACCATCAGCAGGAACTGAACAGCCTTCTGTCAAATTTCCACCTTCGACTACCAATGTACCTAGACCGTGACCCGAGTCCAAGCTGCACTTTGTCTCAGAAACGGACTGCACATAAGTGTCATCCCGTTCTCTCCCCATGGCCCGCAAACAAATATCCAAGCTAGAAGACGGCTCGGGAACACACTCACTCAATCTTTCACCAACACCATCACTCACCAACTCCTCAGCCACGCCAGCCACAACCAATGGCGACTTGACTACAAACTCATTCGATCTTTCATCAGCAGCCTCAACTACCAACTCCTCTGCCCCGCCAGCCACAATCACAGGCGACTTGACAGCACACTCATTCAATCTTTCATCAACATCCTCATCTACCAACTCCTCTGCCCCGCCAGCCACAATCACAGGTAACTTGACAGCACACTCATTCAATCTTTCATCAACAGCCTCATCTACCAACTCCTCCGCCCCGCCAGCCACAACCACAGGCGACTTGACAGCACACTCATTCAATCTTTCATCAACAGCCTCCTCTACCAGCTCCTCCGCCCCGCCAGCCACAATCACAGGCGACTTGACAACACAGTCATTCGATCTTTCATCAACAGCCTCAACTACCAACTCCTCTGACCCGCCAGCCACAATCACAGGCGACTTAACAGTACACTCATTCAATCTTTCATCAACAGCTTCATCTACCAACTCCTCTGCCCCGCCAGCCACAATCACTGGTGACTCGACAGCACACTCATCCAATCTATCACCAACAACCTCATCAACCAACTCCTCTGCCCCGCCAGCCACAATCACTGACGACTCGACAGCACACTCATTCAATCTCTCACCAACAGCCTCATCAACCAACTCCTCTGCCCCGCCAGCCCCAATCACTGGCGACTCGACAGCACACTCATTCAATCCCTCCCCAACAACCTCACTCACCAACTCCTCCTCCCCTGCCCCACCATCCACACCCATTCGCGGCTCGCCGCAACTCATCTCACTCAAATTCTCACAACTACCCATCACTCTAACCACAAAAATCAAACCTTTCCCAACACTTCCTCCCTCAAACAAACCAAACCCATTTGCCACTGCAAATAAAACAGTCAAACTTCAACACCCCTACTTCCCTGATCATCCAACAAACAATGCAACACATAAAAACAACCAATCACCAAAAATTCAATCATGGGTCAATCCTAAACTAACACAAAACCATCTTTATCACAAAAGACAAAAACTTTACAACTCCCAAGGTCCTACCTTTCCCCCATAAAATCAAACCCTAGCTTATTTTCCAACATTAATAACAATGCACATACATAACATAACACAACAAGGGATAAACATTAAAACTTTGACATAAATTAATTAATTACAAACACAATAAATAAAATCAAAATTAACCCATGTAAAATTAATTAATTACAAACCTTATTGTTGGTCAGAGAGAAATTAAGCCGTTGAAGAAAAGAGTTTTTATTTTATTTATTTTTATTTGTGGGTGAACAAAATAAAAACTATGGCAATATTATTTCTTCGTTTTATTTTATTTATTTTTATTTGGGGTGGTTTTTTTCAGAGAGGAGAGAATATCGGGTTAAGCGGTGTAAAACAAAATAAAAAGAAAAAAGAAAAGAATAAAACGGTTTTTTTTTTTTAAACGGTTTTAAGAAAAGAATAAAAAGATTTTAAGAAAAATAATGATTTTTTTTTTTGGTACATAAGAAAAAAAATAATGAATGAGGGCACTGAAGGGGAGGTCTTTGGTAAGAGTCGTCGGTCCAAACAGGGCACAGTGTATCTTTTTATTATTTTCATGTCATTTTTTATTATACAGAATACGCACACCAAAAAATATTCAAAAAATTAAAAACAGTATTCTTATAATAGCTAGTTTGGAGGAGACCGTCTATTTTTATTATAAAAGTAAACCAAACCATACTGACCTAATAAAAGCATATAAATCTACAACCAATTTAAACGTGTAGAGAGTTTAAGATAATATACTACTCCAATAAAGAGTTGATCGGAGGGCCTTTACTAATAATTTGTGATCCTAAATGAAGAAAACATAAAGTGGATACTTATACGTGGATGATGAGGAGTGACCGAGTGAGTAAGGATTGATATTGGTGGGTGGGTGTCTTTATAAAGCCGCCACTTCTTAACGCATCCCTTTTCCTTTCCTTTCCCTTTCCTTTCATTTGCTTTGTTTCTCTTCTCCACCTCTTATCTCTCCTAAACACAAATTGTGAAATTCATTGTTGATATTTAAAAACCAGAGAAGAGAAGAAAGAGGAAATGATAAGGAGTAAGAGAGAAGAGTAAAGAAGGATATGAAAAAGACGAAGACGGCTGCTCTAAGCTGGACTTTTAAGAAGAAGGTCCGCCGACGCCAAGGTCAAGGTTAATAGTTCAAACCAAACCACCTCCTACGCTCAAATCTTTTGTCTTTTGTTCTATTCTTTCTAGACTAGTGATCTGATCGAGTGGAAAGCAAGCAATCATGTCACTGGTGATGCGGAGGACAAAGCTGGAACTGAAAACAGGGGGCTTTGATGATTCCTCGGACACCTCCTCCTCCATCGGTCGACCTGATGATGACGGCAGCGATGACGACGCCGACGAGGTTCAGAGCACTCTTTCGCTTGGCTCTCTCGAAGACTCTCTCCCTATCAAGTAACTTAAATATATACTGCTACTCCTATCTTTCTTTATCTAAGATGATATCTTCAATTGCTAATGATCATTCAATCCGTTGATATGTAGGAGGGGTTTGTCGAAGCATTATGTGGGCAAGTCCAAGTCATTCGGGAATTTGGCTGAAGTGAAGAGCGTGAAGGAGCTGAACAAGTCAGAGAACCCTTTCAACAAGAGGAGGAGGACTCTCATGGCCTTAAACCTCCACAACAGCAGCAGCAAGGATAGTGAGATGATGATGAAAAGGAATAAGAAATCTTCCGCCTTTTACTCTCACTCCTCCCACATCTCCATGCCCCTTCTCCCCCTTGCTGAAGCCGACGACGACGACGATAATAACGATGGTGGTTTTGTTGGCAACGACGACGAGGATGACGAGGATGACTCCTCGGATGATTATGTTCCTACTTTTCTGCCTTGTCGTCGTCTACAAAGGATTCATGAACATCCACCCCTTCTCTCTGTGAATCTTCCCAATACTACTACTACTACTGCTAGTAATGTTTGCAATGATAGACAAGTCAAGTATTTCATATAGCATACATTGATCATCTCCTCCTGTTTCAAGTTGGAGCTTGAAATTAATATAAATTAAGCTTTTAATTCTCCTCTTCTTTCGCCCACTTTCATGTCATGTGCATCCACTATGTTAAAAGGGAAAAGCCAAAAAGGGTTTCTACTATCACTAATCCTTAACATGGCTCAACTCTACAACTACATACATTACCTCTATTGTTTAATCATGGCAAATTTTATTATATCATCCTCTAATTACCTTAGTCCATTCAAAGTCTGACACTAGAGAGCGTGATTCCAGCTTTTGTCTCCCACTTTAAAGCTTAAATTAGTACCAAGTGGATCTTTTATTTTGGATAATATACTAGTAACAACTAACAACCGGATGGATTTACTCAGGGCTAATGTGTAGCAGTAAGGGCACTTAGTCAAAGCTCTTGTGGCATTTGCAAACTACATTTTTATAGGAATAGTATATATAGTGGATTTTAGCTCTTCTTTTTCATCTTCTGTTCTGGGACATCTGATGAATTCTGGAGGTGGTCCTTATTATTTGCATTAATGCAAACAGTGTATATATCCAAGTACATACTGGCGGGTAACTGCGATATGTAAAGTTTGGCTGATTTGGATTTATTATACTCAAAAGTATTGCTCACCATATGACATAGTCGAGATTTATTTGGTTTCATATTCTAATGTCTTCATAAAAGTTAAGCGGGGGGAGGCCTTAATAATAGCATCAAAACGCCCCTACAAAGAACATGTTCTAAGCTAGCAGGTTGTACCATAAATTCATAATCAACTCAGGGTTTTATTTTACTTTTCGTTGTATGATTAATTAACTACTCGTATAACCTAGATTGCACAGATCTACATGGTACTACAACATTTTGAGGTTACATAGTTTACTAGATTACCAATCAAACATATGCGACCCGAACCTTTTCGTACTAGCTTTATCAGTATTTAATTCCTAATCCCGATAGATGCTTATAAGTCATACCAAATCTTATCTCCATAACTCAAAATCTTATCTCAAATTACTGGACATAGTCAACATTATCTGTGGGAGTGTGGGACAATCGTTTACCAACTCATAACCTTGTAATCGAAGGCTGTCCATTGCACTGTTATTGCAGGTGGCAAGCATGCAAATTCTTTTATATATCTATTTATTTATCATACTCTCTGTTTTTGATACTTACATGCTTTTTTGGACCTTTCAATCTTGTTTTCATGCTCCACGATTCCTTCAGTTGATGCCATTTCTTCTCGTCGGATGCTCACCAATTTTAGTTCATGCCATGCACGTTGTTCATACGCTTCGTTTTTGCTATCTCAACCTCAGCAAACTTTTCTGCAAAGCCGAAAGCGCCAGCAATGCGATGTGCACAAGATGATTTAGTACCCACCCAGGCAGTTCATGTGATAATAGGATCATATACACATGTATATGGAGTATCATATATATATGGGGTTAAGAGGAGGGTGGGTAATATAGTGATTTGTTCTTTTATTTCTTTTTAACCCCATATGTATATGATATTCCATATGCATGAGTACATTGTCCATGCTTTGCAATTCATGGACCATATATCTATGTATATGGTACCACATATACACATAGCGTTAAAAAGAAAGAAAGAGCAAATTACCATGTAACCCCTCCCTCCTTTTATCTCCATGTCTATATGGTGCTCCATATACATGAACATATGATCCTATTTACCCCACCCACAGCCCGTCCTTAAGGTTTTGTGTGCCCGGGACGAATCAAATTTTCGGGGCCTTTTCAATAAACTTTGTGAAAAATAAATCATGTCCAAAAGAGGTTGCATATATTTTTGCTATTAAACATACTTAAAAGTTGACCCAAAAGAAAACACACTAGCAACAATATTGACAAAATAAATACAATTTCCAAAAAAGCTCTAAAGCGTAAGCCTTATGTGTTAAATGCCAATTTTCATTTCTTATTAAAAACATTTGTACAATGTGACAATTTAAATTGCTAAAATGAATATAATATTACAAATTATAAGAGACATCTTATAATTTTGGAATAGAAAAAAATAGAATAGATAAAAAAATATTTGAAGAACTATAAATTTGGGAAATAACAAAGAAGAGGAGGAATAAATAGGAAAGTGTTTGGTACACAAAAAATGGAGTAAAAAAATACGTGCGTGTTTTTTCACTTAACTTTTTTTTTTTTTTTATTTTACTTATTTATATATTTTTAAGTCTCTTTATACTGAAATTTATGGAGAATACTTTATCTATGTGCCCCTAAAACCTTCATAAAATAAAGTTTTTTATTTTCCTGACAGTCACATTTAAAATGTACATATAGAATATAATTTTTTTATAACATATAACAGTTTTATTTTTTGAAAGGCCCTTTGAGTGTTGGGGCCCGGGGCGATTGCCCCTCCTACCCACCCTTATGAGTCGGGCCTGTACCCACCCCGGAACCTTGGGGCCTCGATTCAAAATTTATAAAATTGTAGGATGTATCTAAACATTTAGAATGAAATATAAAACCATAAATATGGCGAAAGATACCCCTGCAATAGCCCATATGTTTAGTTTTCTCCATTGTGCATACACAAACTTCAGCATGAAACATGTCCCAAATGTATCAATATGAAGTAATAAGTTTTCATATGCTCCAATCATTTTAATAGAGGTATGCTTGATCACTTTTGATTATATTTTGGAAACATAAATATTCAACTGTAGGTCATCAAATGCCATTTTAGTTAGTTGAAACACAAATTCTTTCGTGGCCCGTTGAGATTGGATAAAAATTGTTAGAAGGCATCCTAAATTGGCATATTGGTCTATAAAACCTCAAACGAAGGGATCAAGACCAAACATTGGGTAACAACGATGTATTATAACAATGGGATGCCCACTATAAACCTCGCAAGAAGGTTAGAGAAGGGTCAAGTCACTATCCTTTTTTCAAAAAAATCAGCCTCGAACGCGTGCCAGAATAGTGTATTGATAGGTTATAAGCTACAATAAAAAGGATATGTGTGAATGTATTGATGCGTAATTTTTACGCACCATTGTACTATAAATAAGGCATTTTATCCGTAATTTAAACAACTTACATCACAACTGGGAGTTCATTAAACAAGACACGAGATCTTCATCCTCAATCCCATATTTTCACAAAATCACAAAGCAACAAGAATTGTCTAAGCCACAACATAGTATTTAAACTTGAATAAGTTTAGGAACAAAAAACATAGCTCTCAAATAACACTTTCATATCATTGACTAACTCGAATTTGAGTCACTATTTTACTGGAATAAAGTTCATATTGACCAATGTCTCACTTTCGAGTGTGTATCTATCTCATCACTGAGTGTAACGACTTATCTTGCAACTTGCCTCTCACCTTGACTCAAAGACTCATAGTGAAGCCTCGTCATAGTATCATAGGCGTTTGTGTTCAAACCGATGCCAATGAGCGGCCCACTGTTCCTAACTGCAATGAGCACAATTGACGCTTGCGAACCCATACCGGAGCACTCTCAGGATTCACCCGTACTAAAAGATGTAGGGAGGAAGACATGATCTCCTCTAACGTCGATCGCAAACACCATAAAGGTAAGTAGACAATGGTTGGCTACCAAGACTGATGACCTAAGACCACCTTGACCGGCAACGATGACCATGATCAACCACCACCACTACAAGACTAGTCTCACAAAGCCTCACTTATATAGTCCTAGCAATATTAGGGATATGTACACCATGGGCAAAATTGAGAGTATGGAATACATTTTGGCCACATTTCTTGATTCACATCCCATTATGTATGTTTAGGATGCCTCCTACAAATTTTTGTCAAATTCCTAGCCGAGGCCCGAAATGAGGTATGTACACCATGGGCAAAACGGAGTTTTATAGGTCATTTTTTTTTTATGTTTCCAAAAAAGTGCAAAAAATGATCACACATATCCCTACTATCACTAGGACTATGAGGGAGGCACGTGAGAACATTATTTCTTCGTATCGATACCTTTACGAGATATTTATCTCCCAATATGGACTTCAAAACATATTAAGGTTTTGACGCTTAATACAAATATGTGCATCATGGACATAACTGATGGTATGAACTACTTTTTGGCTACTTATTGCCATAATTCTTTTTTCATAGTCCATTGTGCATGTTTAGGATGTCTCTTACAAAATTTTGTTATAATCTTAAATGGGGCACCAAGTGAGGTTTTGGCGTGCGTTGTAGTCCACAAAAAGGTATTTCCTTGATCAATATTTTATGCATTCAAAAATATGTTAAAAGTGACCAAACACACCCGTAGTATCACTAGGATTATGAGTAAGGCAAGTGAGAACAATATTCTTTCAAAATAACAGGTTCGCAATAGTTTTAGCGCTTATTATGGACATGAAAACAATTTTTGGTTTTAATGCATAATATAGATATGGGCATCATTGACAAAACCGATGGTATGGACTACTTTTGGGATATTTTATTTACCACATTATGAATTTGTAGTCCATACAACCTTTTTTGGGTTAATTGTTGTATGTTGCCAAAAATGTGTCAAAAATGTTTTATGTTTCATTGTGTCCCTACTCCCTACAATTATTTTTGGGGCATATGAAAACATTATCCTTTCGAATTGTAAGGTTTACGACGTGTTTAAGCTTAATAGGGATATGATAACATACTAAGGTTTTGGTATTCAATACGGATATGCGCACCATGAAAAAAAGCGATGGAATGAGATACTTTTTTGCTACTTTTGGGCATGTTTTTGAATTCATTGTCAAATATATATGTTTAAGATGTCTCCTACCAATTAAATGCCTAACCGAGGTCCAAAATGAGATTTTAGTGTGGGTTATAGTCCACAAAATGCTTTTTTATCTTAAACAACTACGAGGAATGAGAATTGTGGTTTGTTTACTATTTTCGTATTTGAATTTTTCGGGTATCTTTAAGTATCTTTCATTGCAAAAGTAACAAGAAGATGGACCGAGCTCCTAGGTGAGGTTCTAGCTACCAAACCAAGCTTTACATTAGCATAATCTGTTAGAGGTCAATTAGCTGTATCTGTCCATGGGGCCGGTTAGTTTTCCTAGCGTATGGACGAAGGCGTCAGGTGCTTTCAAGAATATCCCCCTTCCACAAAGGAATTACGCTCTTTGTAATCTTCAAGCTTGGAAGACTCCTTGTCGCCTTTTGAAGCTACTGAACAAAAAAAATATCTTTTTATATAAAAAAATAAAATAAGAGGAATCCCATTTACACAACAGATGCTACCCAAGAGAAAAACTCCACAAAATAAATTATCACTAACAATACATACCACCACCAGCTGAGTCATCGCTTTTAACTGTCGAGTTACTTGCAGCACACTCTCGATAATAAGGAAGAAGATAATCATCCAGGGCACCCATCTCGTGCAATGTCTTACATGCTTCCAAACAAACAAGTTGTTTAGATGAATAACAATTCCTGCTGGAAGGACCTACTACAGTTTGAAAAGCTGCATTAGGAGGTAGTTTCAGTTGACACTTATAGAAGCTTCCAGCAGGTAAGAAGTTGAAGAGAGGTTTAGGGATGTAGTATCTGCACACAAAAATAGTTAAAAAAAAGTTATGACTAGAGAGCACTGCATGTACAAAATATAAGTTCATGCAGTTCAATACACATGTTCCACCAAGCAGGGCTTTTGTATTGTCAGACAGAAAGATGAACAGGCAACAAGAGCCAAAAAGAAACAGTTCACAGCCTTAACATACTTATCCCCTCGAAGTGTTTCACAGTAACGATGTATGAGGCTGACGCTAGAATCTGCAGTGACTGATGCTCCAGTTGCTTTAACAACATAGGTCTGTGGTTTCTCAAAACTCCGTGCTATCAACATGCAAGTATCAGGATCTCTGTTCATAGCTAAATCAGTCACAGAACGCTCACTTCTAATCATATCAAATAAATGATCTGTCTGCTTCTTGTTATTCCTGCAAACAAATGATACTAGAGATGTTAACCCGTCCTTAAACACGAGGAACTCTTCCGGCATACAAAGTTCATTTTCTCAATTAACATCTTAAATTCCCCGCCCTGGGGTTAATTTTTACTTATGGATTAAAAATAGTTGAAGCTTTGCATGTTCAATTTGCAGCTTTGCCATCAGGTCTTCTCCTTTTTTGCATCTTTTAGAGCTCCAAAGATATGGTAAAAGCAGTTCTTATAAACTTTTGTTCAACTTTCTGCTAATTTTCTTTTATCAGAACATACAGAGTTAGTTTTGGAGGACAAATTAGGCAGCATAAAATTTTAATTTTTTACAGTAATTAATTGGGTCTTTGGTCAGATAGAATCTAAATTGTTATCTGAAATACGATGCATTAAAAGCCACTGTATCCTTTTCTCGTTACATTGTTCTCATACCTTCCCTCCCAAAGACCGGAAAACGGAAACATAACCAGGATTAAACCATTATTATCCAGGTTGAACCCATCTTTTCTATTTAGAGGACTTGAGAGTCCTTCTTGCTTAGCAACAGTGCAATAACTAGCACTCTGGAGACAGGGCAGAAGAGAAAGAGGCTTTGAACATCTACAATAATGTTACAACTAACAAACACCAAGAAAGAGACCGGGGGGTGGGGGATGGCCACTACCCAAAATCAACTTGCTGGTAGTTCAAAATAGAGATTGTGCAGCAACTCATTCTCCTTTTCTAATGAGATCACCAGTAGTAGACATGTCTATGGCATGTCCATCATATTCTTTACAAACATGCAATAGCTTGAGATCTATACAGGTGACAACACACAAGCACATACGCACACATAAAGAAGGGTTGTACTTCATGGTTATACAGTTTTCCGGGACAAACTCCTACTCCGACGATGACGCACAGGACTAAGCGGACGAGGTGTTGTGGTGCTCCTGTGGTTGACACTGTTGGGAGAGGAGAGAGATAGAGAGGGTGGTGTTAGGATGTGGTGGGGGGGGGGGGCATGGGTGGAGACGAGAGGAAATTGTCTTAATATTTCATTAAGTACCCACCTAAAACACTAATCATCCCATCTAACAGATTTATTAATTTCCCTTTGCGTTTGGGAGTGTTTTTCCCTTTAAAAACCAAACAACCAAATTTCAGGGTTATTTAAAAAAGTCACAAAAGTTCAGGATTATTTTAAGAAAAAGTCAAACACTCAAGATGACTAAAGGAAATATCCCATAAAAAAAACACTTGTTATGTAAATGGTTGTGGCGCTTTCTCTTGGAAATTTCTACTTTACTGTTCGGTTTCCGCATCTTCTTGTCACCTTTTCTACTTAGGATGCTATCATCCAAGATGGTACCTTGGAACAGTAACCACAGTCCGTGCACAGGATATTTTGTTAGATTGGCTAATGAAGATCATTCAGTTACTCTCCGAGATAGTATGTACTCATTAAAACAAGAAGAACCAGATCGTATTTTGAATCATTTTCTGTAGCAACAGTATTTTGAATGGTTGGGCGTAGGATTAGTCTGTGTGGCAGTGATCTGTCTATGGTTGTATAGATTTTAATGACAGTTTACCTTTCAAGCATCATAATGAAAAGAGAACCATCCTGACGAGCTCGGCCACGTGACTGGATATAACTACGAACTGTCTTAGGCAGGTCAAAACGAATTACACAGGAGCAGTTGGGAACATGTATTCCTTCTTCAACCACATCAGTGGCAAACAGCAGGTTGACCTGCACAAAGTAGATCCACAATAAACTACTACATAAACAACAGCCCTTCATTTCGCTCTCCTGACCCCACCTTTCCCTGTAATACTGCAAATATGTTTGACATCTTCTACTCCCTCCAACCCTAAAAGAGTAAAAGGTTGTCAAAACTTTGAAACGTAAAATAAATAAGGGGTTTATTTCAATGCCTTCTTGCTAATTGCTTGATTCTATCCAAGGTATAATAATAATAACACAAATTTATTCACAAGTTATAATAAATCACTTCTCAATCTTGACAACCTTTTGTAGACGGATCAAAAATAGATAATTTTGACAACCTATTAGGGATCGAGGGGGTACCCCTTATTTGTTTTTAAATTTCGCTCTTTCCCTCCTTTCCTTATTTCCCCTTTATCAAATATCAACTGCCCCCTGCACATTGATCCTATCCTCTCTCACAAAGATTCTCCTCACTCGATGCTCTCGCCGGCAGCCCAAAGCCAGCAGCAGAAGCCGCCGTCACTCTCCCCTCTGATTTTCTCACATCTTCCTCTCTCTACTCACCATATCTAACCGGATCTCCTCTCTCGTATCTCTAATTCTCTAGCTGAGGGCAACAGCTTGTCATCAGTGACCACAGCGATCACTAGGTGACAACAAGAACAGTCAAGTGGACGCCTCACACAAACGCAGTGCACAATTCGGGAAGTCTGGAACCTTTATGTGGGGACTAAGGGTGATCTATATGAAGTGAGAAGAAGATGAATGGAAGAGTATAGAACCAAGAAAACAAGAATGAAAATGAAGATGAAAAACACAGTTGTGCGCCTCGGGTACCTCTGTCACCTCTTTGATTGTCCATCAGTTGTGGCTCATGCGCACCATTGTACGCTTCGGCCACCTCAGTCACCTCTCTAGTGGTACATCAGTAATGGCTCTTTCGAACCATTGTTCTACCTGCAGGCTGCACTTAGCGTTGCCTCAGACAATATGTCTCGCATGTAAGCGCACTTTTTCAAACCAAGGCCTGGCACTTCATCCAAGATCTCACGATTGGGGTCACAGGCGAACTGGAACAGATCCATTAACTTGCATGTACTCCCTTCTCAAGAATATCATCGAAGAAACCCATAATCTACCCTTTAACAGTGTGTGAACATTGCTGAAAAAAATATTCTTGAAGCTATATCGACCAAGAAATTTGTCCTTCCAAGCTCATTGCCTTCCAAACATCCTCCAGTAAAACCATCGCATCCTCTAGTGACAAGACATTGAAGTGTGATGTCTTCCTCAGATTGAGATTAGACACCTCTTCTGTTATTATAATTTAGAGCATAAATGATTATGCTTATCTCCCTTCTGTTTGATGGGAATGTGAGTTCAGCATATGGTCAATGTATTAATTGTGTTTGTCCATGGTTGATGACCCTCTAGAAAACCCATCAAGGAGACAAGATTTTGGATGGACAACACAATTCGAAATGACTTGCAATTATAAGTACCTAGAGATCTATTTTGAAGGTATAGTACTGTAACCTGTCGTTTTTATCCTGTAACAATGTTCTTTTACATAGAAAAAAAAATATTATTTACTACACCAGTGGGTTCGATTTGTGGTATCCATTGCCGGCCCCAAGCCGGACGGTAGGACATGAACCGAAAAATTGATATTCTTGGAGCATACCGACTAGTCTAACTAACGGTTCATGTTAGCCCATCTAATAATTTTCGGATTAAGGATTGGTTGTTGTTATCATAATAAATATTATTATGAGACCAAAAGAAGTCCTCCTAGCTCCAAACTTACAATTATTGCACTAAGGCTACCGAGTAACCTTTAAAGGTCCCATCAGCTTTAGTCCACAAAGAGGCTAGCCCATCAGCTTTAGTCCACAAAGAAGCTAGGAAAATAACCCAACCCTAAGTATAATCTAGAGAATGATTTACTGCAAAAAAAAAAGGGGAATTCCTCTGAACCCAAATACACCAAATAATAGGCAAACATGCATGATGTCACAACAATGTCCACTCTTTACTTTTGCCCAAACCCAACAGGGTAACCTGACAGAGGTCGACCAATGAGCCAGGAGCTTCTCACTTCTCACCACGGTTACTGATCAATCTGCTTCAAAGCTAGTAAGCTAAATCACAATGGACAAATAAATGATTCCCGGTCTCACAACTTCTGCGGCACAGCACACAGATTTGACCCAAGCCCTATACCAGGCCTATGCAGTTGAAGAGTAACTTTGCCTTTCCGGATACGATTTATTAACAAAGTCAACAGAATGGACAAAGGCCTAGTAATAAATGCTGAAAAGGATACAGAAAGATAGCCTTCCACACACGAGCATCCCGAACATACAAGCAGGAAATTCATCCATTTCCCGATCATCAGGAGCACCTCTTAAATAAAGGTCCCATGAACTCCCCTTCATTGAGAAGAAAAAGAAAGCGTGCCAAGATGAAGAGTTAAAAGTCCATTAATGTGAGGGAACAAAACAGAGAAACTCACTTCCCCTCTCCAAACATCAGCCCAAAATCAGACTCTGTCTCTGCATACTACCTCAACAGAAACCAAAGGTAAATAATAGAGAAATCTGTGAGATAAATTTCCAAGGGGTAGCGTGAGGTGATAGAGGTTCCAGACAAAGTATCCCTACCTTATTCTGACAAAGGTTGATTCTATGCCGCAATGGAGATGTCTCTAAAGGGAGGCGTCAAAGCCATTTACCCAACAGTGAAAAATTTTGATGCACCGAACGATGGTACCTCAATCCCCCTTCATTTTTCAGTCTAACACTTAGTTCAATTCATTGGTAATTACATGGTTATGTACTTATGTACTTATATTTAACTTAGCAGTTAGCTCCTGGTTATCAGACCTATAAAAGGTGGTTTTGAATTCCTTGGAAAAACATTCCCTACTAATCAAAATTAGATTACTTTAAAATGCTATACGTCATGCGGGCTTAAGCAACAAAACTTAATACAAAAGAGGAAAGTACCTCTCCATTGCGAAATGATTCCAAAGTCTGCTTTTGCAATTTTGGTGACAATGCATCAACTGAACCGCTGTTTCCAGTCAAGTATGAAACAGTGAAATGAGATAAACTTCTTACTGTCCTCAAGAACCTCTTGATCACTTTTGCAGTTATGATTCGCTCAACAAAGATGAGGCATAATACTTGGTCGTCATACCTGCAATATAATAGTTATTGTTAGCACGCTTATTCACAGAATTAACAGTAAAATGCCATCAGACTTACCCTAAGTCTTCAAATATCCGTAGAAGTTCATATAGTTTAGGTGACACATAGCCCACCGCCTCCCGGCTGGATCTAAGTAGAACACTTCCAGAGCCTATTCATGTGGCAAAAAAAAATATTGGTTCTTTATCAGATAAGAAAATTTGATCGCTAGAAATGGTGTAAATAAGTAGTCAGTACAAAATAAGGAGGCCTCAAACAGCATCCAAGAAAGAAAACACCTCGGACAATAGATTGAAAAGTCATCCCCAGAAAACCCTCAACTAGCACCACGGGGAGCATAGGTAGAGTGGTAGACTATCCTACAAAACCTCATGACCGATCATTCCTGTCTAACAATTATTCAGCAAGGACATAACGAAAAGAGAAAGATAATAAAATACCCGAAGGATAACTAATTACGCTGTCCCCAAAATGACCTCCTCCCAAATTTATCTACAAGAATGGTAAATTCTTCATGGCAGAATACGGACAAGCCCATTGGATTTCCATGATCTGACATGGCAATTACCTTGGTCACCAGGCACAACCAGAGGAAAAACAACTTCATGCAGGCAATTTCATGATTTACAACCTCTTTTTCTGAATTCTAGCCCCTTGTTATGAGGCGACACCCTGGGTTTAATTTTAGCTCTTAGTTGTCTGTAAGCAACTCACTATAGGCGACAGAATATCATGAAAAGCAAACTATTTCTAAGCAAACCAAATTAATACATGGTAGCTGATAAAAATTTATTACAAAAAACAAACCACTATATACATGAATGACTTCTGCTTCTTTTTATCTCCAAACCACTTCAACCAAGACTCCAAATTTGGGTCCCGGTTTGGATCAAAACAAACCTCGGTTTGGATCAAAACAAACCTCATTATTGCAATACAGCCACAGAGGATGTGCAACGGGAAAAAGGATTAGAAACGGCACACAACACAACTTACAAGCGTCATCAGTATGCTGCCAAATTTTGAACGCTCAACAACATTTTCCAGCTTCATATAACACCATCCTTATCCCTCCCTCCCACATGGAGAATCCTTTATAACAATTGCAGTAGCTCAAATGAGTCAAAGAGTTTAAAGGAGAATTACGAGCAAAGTGATCCAGGAAGCACCTAATACCATAACAACAAAATGTAGAAGAAGAAAAAACCGAGGACCAGAAGTCTTAAAACCATTCTACAGCTCTGATCTTCCCGAATATATCCCTAGCAGCTCAAGAATGTACTCTCCTAGTCCGAAAATGAAGTCTACTTAAAGTCTTGAACCCTCAGGGACTCCCATATATCAGAAAGGAAAAACATCATCCTCGACACTAATAGCATAAAATATCAGAAGCATAGGATAAAATAAAATAAAATATCAGAAGCAGATACTGAAAAGAATTAGGCAGGAGAAGGAACCTCAAAGAGCTGCTCATGATAAATACAACATTACATTAGCCCATCGTCATCAAAGAGGCTCTTGTACTTGCGGGGTTAGGGGGGATGGCCGTTCGCTACCCCTCTAATAACCATATGTTGCGAACTCTTCCCCCCCCCCCCCCCCCCCCCCCCCCCCCGCGCCGGCTTATATTCTTTTTTAAATATATATTTACCACATTAATAAGACTAAAGGGGTAATATCCCCTTCTATAAATTCTTCACAATAACTACGAAGGTCTATTTGTCATAGGAGACCACTTTGCTCATTTTCGTCTTTCCAAAATGTTTCAATGTCAAGGGTATATTGACTGTATTTTATCATGTCACAGAGTTTGCAAATTCCATCAAATGATAGATGTGAAACAACAGAGTATTGATTGGATTCAGCTAGGACTATGCCTAAGCAGCAATGAATGGATATGGAAAATGAAGTAACATTAACAATGCAGAGCCAACCTTTTCTTGAGAAAGTGGGATAAGTAAACACAAATATACATATTTATACATACGGTGGTTGGTATATAAATATAGGTATCAGACTATCAGATCTAATGAATGCTTGGTTAAGTGATCACTTTCACTACAAAAGTGATCTTTCCTATCTACTGATCTAACGAATGTTTGGTTACGTGATCACTTTCACTATAAAAGTGATCCTTTCTATATATGATCTAGTTCCAGTAGGGCCACTTAAGATGTAGGGACATAGTAGCTAAAAATCTGACAGAAAGTGAACTCTTATACGCAAAGATTATCACTTTCCACTTAAAGAGTGATCCTTTGTAGTTGAAATGTAAAGTGAGCCATTTTATTGTCAACGTCACCTTCTTTAACTTTAAAAGTTTACATTTAATGCCAACACTTGTATAATAAAAAAGTCATCATACCTCAAAAATAATACCTTTCACAACAACGTGACACCAAACAATATGTAAATACTTAATCTTTCACTCAAGAAGATTATGAATCTGTCATAAAGAAAATACACCAGAAACTGATCGCACATGGCAATTGCAGAATCAACATGTTTTTACCAGAAGTTAAGAAGGGTCACATTTTCGCGCCTTCATATGTGTGTGTGCGGCCGACCAGGCTTACACAATCAACCCATTTACCTTACAAGTAAACAATAGATTGAGAATAACAGGTTACCTTGCTGAAGATAGTGTTCAATAGCACTAAAAGCATCATTGTGAAATGTTTTATAAATAGAACTTCCAGCGAAGAGTTCACAACCTCCTGTGTCAGTAGGAACATTCTCCATGCATACTTTGACAGCCTACAAAACAAATCATTTCAGACCGAAAAGTCAAAACTAAGAGGTGAGACATCCTACAAGAATCAAGTGGTACTTCAGAAGAATTCTTCTCTAATTCTTTTTTTCTTGATGAGAGAAGGCAAAAATCTGATAAAGTAAATTCAATGCAATAATGAAGAGAACCATCAATTATTATACAGTGCACCCCTAGTATAATTCATCATGCACCAAATCAGAATAGTTTATACACACATCAACCTTGATATAGTTCATATTCGCCAACAATACATATTCACCAAGTATTATAAATTACATATTCACCTATTATAGTGTGTATATTCACCAAGTATGGTGTATATATTAACTTATTATATTGCACATATTCATCCATGTTTATCTTGATGCATGGTGTAGGACATAATTTGAGCCTGTTAGGGGCGCGCGCGCGCACACACACACACACACACTGGTACAACGATCCTTTATGAAATATCAAAAATTTACATGTACCATGTGATTCTAAGGAAGATCTGGTAAGATGGGCTGGCAAATTTTGCAATGTCCTCTTAAATCATACCTACTTTTGGTCATCCAGTGGAGCATAATCCTTATACTTCTGCTATTAGGATCTGGTGGTGGATAGAATGACGAAGCACTCCGATAGAAGGATGCTTACTTCTCTAGGATCTTCTCTTGCTTCACTGCCACAATATTATCCCTTTCTTTGTTCAAACTTCCTTTAGGAGTAACGAGCCCGTTAGAGAAGATCATGTGAGGCTGTTTGTAATCAGGTGTGGGAGATAGTGAACAGGACTACCTTGTTAGTTGGGAGGCTGTATGTAGACCGACAGCAAATGGAGGCTGGATTGGGCTTTGCCCAGCTACTGGTTCCATTGAGGTCTTCTTCCTTATGGCATCAGATTATCAGGACTCCTTATGGACTTCAAAAGAATGATTGGGCATTCTCTGGTTGGGGCTGCTATCACTCATGCTTCACCTATCCCAGATTTCGCAGTGCCTTTGGTTTCTTATTCGACGGGTAATGCAGTAATGGGCAGAGGGTCAGATTTCAGAAAGACTCTTTATGTGTTTTTTTTTTTTTTTTGTTTATAGGTAAAATGAGTACATAAATGAGACACCAAGGGGTGACACCCATAAGCAAAAGAAGGGCAAAACCCCCTATACAAAATAAGGGCAAAAGCCCATTTATAAAAGAAGTGCAAGTACAAAAAACCTTGACCCTTTAAGCTATCATACATAATTTTATTCACGAAGGAAAGAAGACACAAACCTTATATAAAGCAGTGCAATCTGCTTTTAATTCTCATGAACAAAATTCTTACAATCTTCACTTGCAAAGATCACCTTATGAGTAGGAGATGAGAGGAACTTGCTGATTTGGTTTCAGTTAGATTGTGCTTTTTAAGTTTTAAACGAGGATGGGGTTGGTCACATATGGATAGGATATCCCAGCTTCTCTTTCGGGACGGCACTCTCTGTTGAAATTTGAAGCAACCGATGTCCGACGGCTGGAAGGCTAATTCAAACAAGAGTATTCTTATCTACATTGCCAATATATCCTATTGTTCATATGGTAACTCTTTCATGGACTGGCTTACTTGGACGCCACTCCTGATTATTGAAAGAATTTATAAGAGACATATGGTCCAAAATTTAAGTTCTTGTCAAGAGGGCAGAGGCTAAGTTCACTGAAGAGCAACTTGCACAGCTTGCCCATCTATTACTTATCCTTAACCAAAAGGGGTTTGGCCCAGCGGTTAGTGTATAAGCTTCTAACGAGGTCAAGGAATTGACACCCCCAAGATCTGTAAAATGTGGTTGCACTGGGATAAGCTGGAAGGTGAACTAGTTGAGAGGGGTTGAAGTCGTTACGGTTAAAGCCCTCTAGCTCTGCCCAAGCCAAGATGAGTAAGTCCACAGGCTAGTTGGTGACCGATTCTTACCTACACAAATGTACACATAATTGTAGTTTTTCCCAAGACACATATTCGGGCTAAGTGCATACCTCATAAGCACACAGAAGCCCAAGCTTATCAAGGCAATACAGTATCTTATCGAGGTCACTAGATAACCGCCTTTGCAAGACTTTGATCTTGTCATTCATGTCCCTGTAATCGCCTGGAAATTGCTCTTGCCACTTGATAAATGAACCATCACACTGCTTACATAGAAACATAAGAACAAAGACAGTCATGTTTCACTCAAATACTGAAATCAAACCCCCTCGTGATACAAACAGAAAATAGATAGTAAATCTTCTAGGTTGCTTAAGAAAGAAACTTTACCTTGGACCACAGATATTGCAATTTTTCTCTGAGGTCAAAGCTACCAGATTTAGCAGCACTGTAGAATTTACATACTTCTTTTGCAGAAGAAGTGAATCCTTTAAGTTCATTCATGCCATCAATGGTGAATATCTGTGAACATTGAGCCTCAAATTCAATACTGAGAATATAGTAACAAAAAATTGTTAGAACAGATGTATCTCTCTAACATCCAATACAATACAACCATAAGTGCTTATGAAGAGTTGATACTAATGATGCGTAGTCAGCATAGCATTGCTTTCTACTTTTGATAAGGAAAAATTTAAATTAATAGTCAGATATAGTATGAAAGTGGAGGATAAGACATCCTCTCAAGTACGCTAATTACGAGCTGCCCCGATTTTGTTGTAAGAAACTGATACGGGTATCCCCAACAAACAATGCTGCCTTCTCCCTTAATAGGCCAGATAAGTAACTAACCCCCTTAGGTATTCTGAAAGATGAGATACGCATGTGAAAAGACGGGAGTTTCTTTCCAGCCAAAGGCTCCAAAAAATAGCCACTATAGCACATCTTCACAAAGTTTTCCTCTCTTGGTTACTTCCAAATCATTCATAATAACCTCTCTTGGACAGTCCATAATTCCCTCTCACCCCAAAAAGGTGTCTCCACAAGAATTGAACCCTTTCATAATGCATGAATAAAGAAAAAAAGATATACCCCCACTACTACGTCGACACATGTCCGGAGATAAACTCCAAGTAAGCCTTTTTCATTTTAGTATGTTGTTAGTAAATATCTTGTGTGATACCATGATCCACACAAATACATGAATCTTCAAACGATCCTTACACTTCCATATGGAAATCGGGTAGTTAGGTAAGCTGACAAGCTTAAGAAACGACTTGCAAGAGAACATTCCATTACCAATTCACACCAGTGAATCGGCCACGCATGCTAAGATCACGGGTCTGAAGAGGACAATCAAATGAAAAAGCTCCTTTACCTCACGAGTCATGAATGAGGATTCCCATGCAAATAAAACAGGGCATCATGCAATTTACCTAATCGGTAGATCCTTGAAAACCTACTCACAAGAGGGTGATAGTCCAAACATCCTCCCAAAGTCTAATTCAAGAACCATTTTCCACTGTATACTTAACAAGAGTAGAGAAAATTGGGTAAATTTGAGACACAAACTTCAAGAGACGTGCATGAGTGACACTTGAACCTGTGAGGGAGTCCCAATCATTAAGGCTTGCTCTCAATGATATAGTGCCATTACGCATCTAGTTCTTGTGGAAAACCCCATAACCACTTCCCTACTAGAGATGTCCTTGGGAACAAGACGCGCTAGGCCCAAACCCCCTTCCTCAATTGGTGTACAAACTCTGTCACAAATAACCAAATGATGTTTCTTCTCGTAGCACCAAAAGGTTCGCATCACGCGTTCCTCTGCCACAACAGCAAGTAGGTATTTTATAAAGTAAGAAACAATATAATGGTATGCTTCACAAACATGAGCGAAGCAATGTAATCCTCCTACCTTATGAAAAATCAGCACATTTCCGTCCAACTAGACGCTTCGCAATGCGAGAAACAAGTGGTTCCCAAAAAGTGAGAGCATGACCGAAGTGGTACTCCTAAGTAAGTGAGAGGCTACTAGTGAACCTCACAGCCACCTAGCATAGAAAAAGGCTTCCACCTCAACATGCTCCATGTTGATACATCGTGATGCCTACTACATCGTGATACCTGCAAGTCCCCCCACTTTCTCAAATGACTAGAATTTGAGTGAGACAGTCTCACCAAAAGACATATAACAACCCCAAACTCCGTCTTCCCTCTTTATTCTATTTATCTCTCCTTACTACCAACCCCCACCCCCACTACAAGTCGCCTACTCTCCTCCTGCCACGACCTCTCCTTCTCTCCCTCTCGTTTTTCTTAGTTCCTCCTTTTCTCTCTCCTCCAACCACCACCATCAATCACTCCCCCACCTTTCGCGCTCAGTACTCCTTCACCGCCCTTTGTCCGTTGCGGAATCGCATTTGGTCAAGGCTGTTAATAAGGAGTAAATGAAAGACCAATTGGAGCTTTTTCGGCAAAAATGAGCTGCTTTTAAAGGTGTCTTGGTTTCCAAAGTTCAAAAGAATCTGAGTGTTCTGTAATTTAGTAACTAGGAGGACTCCAAGTCTTCCGATCATTGTGCTACAAATTTTTTAAGAATGTTTTTACTTTTCCACCAAAAGTATAAACAAGTACATATAATACGAAATAAGATTGTATTTGCATCACCTGTGAATCCAAGATGCTCTCAAGTTTTGATATTTGATCCTCACAATCAGTATGGGATGATACTCCTGACCACCAAAGGCATTGACAAAAAAATCAGAGCTATCTCTTCAAAATAGAAAGACAGGTCACGAAAGCCCCAAAAACCAATAACATAGCTAAAACTCTTCTGAGTGAAGCAGAAAAGATGTCTGCACAATTAATTTCACCAAAACTTCATAATAACTTTAACTTGCACAAATACAATTGTAAGATTGTACGCATAAATAAATTTAAAAAAAAAAAAGCAGAGTGAAATGAAATAAAATTACATACTCCCTCCATTTCAGTATTTTGTTCCCATTTCCATTTTAAGCATGTTGAGTATTTTGTTCCCATTTCCTTTTTTGGCCCATCCACTTGCACATCCAACGGCCCCCATCCATTTAACCCATCAACTTGCACATCCAATAGTTCTCATTCATTGGGTGCTTTAAAATTTGTGCAAAATGAAATGGGAACAAAATACCGGAATGGAGGGAGTATATAACTACGAGAAAAATCGACAAAAATCGATTATCACAAAGGAAAAGTGCTGGATGGCGCTGTGGCAGATTGAAATAAGCTTGGAAAACCATGCCTCACACAAGAATGAGGCTCAAGGTACGAACGGACAGGACTAGTGATCCAACCCATCATTTAACAAAAAAAATCAAAATGATGGAAGCCCAAAATTCCACCATTCACCTCCTTTGAATATAATAATAGTTGGCTTTTATCAAAGTAGACTAATCTCTCCATGAGTGTTTGAAAAGGCATGAGGCGCACCGATCGATAGAGTCTTTGAATCCTCAAGGTGAGGCGCAAAGCGAAGGCGCTCGCTTATCGAAGTAAGGTGCAAAACTTGAAAAATAGAAGTGCAGAATTAAAACAACCAGGTAGTACTACAAAATATATTGCAGTAACTTTCCAAAAGCATACTAGAAGATTACTTATTTTAGTCTTAACTTCATAAACTGAAAACTAGTAAATTGCAGTCTTGAATTCTTCTCCAAGTTTTATTGTTATTGTGGACATCTATGGTTAAGATGTGTATGCATATATACGATATTTACACGTGTACATAAATAAGAAGAAACATAGAAAAAACTTATAAACAATCAATCTAAATGAAGTGCAATAGGCAACAATGCCTTAAGAGCCTCAAGCACATTATAGGCGCCTCGTATCACATTGAACATAATAGGTGATGGGATTGCGCCTCGGCGCCTAGGCACGCCTTTTTATACACTGCTCTAACTCTAATTTTCAAATTGTTTGCCTACTTTAAACCGTCTCACCGGATTGTTGGTCACGATTTTCAAATTAGGCAAACAATTTGGGACACAAGCAATATAATTTATTAAACGAATCTCAGGTTGAATGATGCGGCCACAGTCAGCAAGCTCAGTCAAATAAGCAAATCTTTCAGAACCATATCGGTCATTGTGCTATTTGCGATTACACTACCTACACGCTCATCAGCATTGTTGTGGCTTTAGCACGAGTGACACTACTTATAATGATAAGCATTATAAACGACAATGGTCTCACTTCTGAATGTAGTTTTAGAAAGCGTGCCCGGGGCCAGCATAGTGTCATGGGCAGGGCGACCATGAGACGCCACTAAGGGGCAACGTGAAGTGCACCTGGAGAGGCGCACAACAATGCTAAAAGAAAAACTTTTTTTAGGACTTCTTTATGTCTTCTCTGAACCCCTCTTCCTCAAATATTTGCTTTTTACAAAAAAAAAATTCAGAGAGATATTTGTGGACGAAATAACATTAAAAAAATTCAAAAGAAAGTGTGTCTCGCATCCATCATGTGCACACCATTATCTTGCACCTCATCACAAAGGTCCCCCATCGCCTCAATTGCACAGTCGCTCTGATACCATTTGTTGTGGTCCAATGCCACACCCTTGTAACACTGCCCAATAAAATGGAAAATTATCTAATGAGCCAAAAAATTCGATCACTTAACCCCAAGAGAGGAAGCCCTTATTGCAAAGTGTATGATGAAATGCATCTCTTCCATATCCAACAAGCCTCTCATAATTTCCCAATGTGTGACTTGGAATGTTACATTTATGCCTCCATCGTGGTGTACACACTTTTGACACTCATTTAAGGAACTGTCCCATATGCTAGCACAAAGACAACCAATGGTGGAAATCATATCATCAAAACAATCTCCTCATCGTATGATTTCTAACCTATGAATATTCATTGTGACCAAGTTTATTATTCCTAACTCATCGACAATACCAGAACCTCATCTGTTCATTGGCCATCATATATATCCCTAACACATACAACAAATAAGCCAAGTCTGTTCTTGTAATTGTAAGGACCTCAACCTACATAAAACTCGCTAACACTCCTAGCATAAGCGATTTTATTTACCAACTCTTCATCGACTCTTTAAATATGGGAGCTACACCAAAATTTGGTCTTAAAGACCAAAAATTTAAAGGACATGATCAGTAATTTATGCTCTTGTGTGAGAGTTTGAGCTCCATATGCACACTTAACCATAAATCCAATCTTTAATCTCTCTATAGCACCGCACCCTTTGACTGCTTGATTTCTTTCATCCACTTATTGGCTCAAAAACGTTAAAAAGCATTGAACATCGTAAAAATCATAACCAACATCCCCTCGAATGAACAATATAACCACCATGAACAGATTTCTAATCCCTCTCAAGTCTCAGAACACCTAGGAGGTGTATTTTACTAGTAGCTAGATGATTTGGTATAACTAGAAGAGTGTTATCAGGATCATTGTCATTTGTCATGAAGGTGGTATAGCAGTGTGAGTACAAAAGCAGGGAAGACAGACATGTAATTGAACAAAGTGAAGCTATCAAGAGTTGACAAAGCCTTGCCTCTAGTAACAGGTGATGCCGTCATTCCAAAAATCTTTGGCTTGTAAGCAAAGTTATGATAAAATTCCTGCAATACAGCGAAAGAAGAATAGGTAAGAGTAAAGATGAAAAAAGAAAGTGGATTGATTTAGAGTGGAGAGATGACCTTCATGATTTGGGTATAGCTATGATTGGCAGTGGCACGATGGCATTCATCAAAAATAATGAGACAAACAGTTTGTAAGGTGAACAAGGCAGTCCTGAGGGCATCCAGAAAGATCTGGGGCGTCATAACCAGAACCTGTGTGATGAGAGATGATGAGCAAATAGCAAGCGGTACATGATCAAGTATAAAAAAGAAAAAGTGAGACAGTTACACGAGAAGCAGAGATGTCGCTGCGGTGAATGGGCAGGGAGCCATAGAACTCGTTGATGGGCAAATCCGTATGGGCTTTGATCTCTTGGAATTGCTGCATTAAATGGTTAAGAGTATGAGTATGTGATATTAGAGTGGCAGAGGAGAGAGAGGAGGGAGATGCCTGATTGACGAGGCTGACGGTAGGGGCTAAGAAGACGATGAGCTGGTGGCGGTGCTGCGGCATATGACCCAAGTGGTTGATAAGCATGACCGCCACCGCCGTCTTTCCGAGGCCAGTTCCTAGCACCAGGATAGTGTTCTTCTTCACTGCAACTTCGTATGCCTTGCTCTGGTACCTGTTCAATTAAACTAACTAACTAATTAACTAACTAATTAAGTAACTAACTAATAAAATAAAATAAACTGATACTCCGTACTACTTGCTAAGACCATAAGAAAGGATAGAGATATAGAAGCAGCGTACCATCTAGGAGTCAAGTGTAGGCGCTTATGCGTAGGAATGTCACTCTCACTGCCACTGCCACTGCCACTGTCCTCAAAGCTTCGTTTCCGGGGAACTTCAGAGCTTTCCTCCCTCGGACTCGGACTCGGACTCGGACTCGGACTCGGATGCATGATTGATGACAAGACAAGGAGACCGTCTTTAATTTGTCTAGCGATACATCTACACTTTCACACTCCAACTTCAACCATCATCATCATTTCTTTCTCTTTCTCTTTCTTTCTCTTTCTCTTTCTCATGAATACAAACAAACCCTAGAGAGTATACTCCAATTTTTCATGCTATTCTCGTTAATCAAACCAACAAAGGCTGCTTCAACCAATTTCATGCCTGCTTACTTTTAGTAACTCCTTTAAGTTCTACCTCCTTTTATATGCAGCTAGGAACATAAAGAGGATTGCTATCAACTTTAATTGTAGGGCATTAAAGTATATGCATACGAAATTTCAAAATAAAATTAAATAAGTAGTACTCAGCATGATAAATGGAGATTATAATTTACATCGAGTTACAGTAGAGTTTATGATATAATTTGAACATATATGGATACATATTTTTGTAATTATCAAATGACTTAAACAAAGTTTTGAAATTATAGTTCTTATATATATAATGTTGTTGTTCTCCTTTTAGATAGGGATTTTAAATGGATGATGAAAATATTGATGCAATAATAACTAACGAGCATTCTGTTAAGAAAGTCGGTTTCTATTGTTGTAATTAGTATCATTATTTAATACTCCGTATTACAATTATTTAGTATTGGTAGGTTTAGAATAATTAAAGAGTGAGAAAAATTATAATTATTCGATGTAAGGTGATGATAGGATGATTACCGCAATGACGTGAAATGATGATGCAACGCAATGCTTGATAAAGGGGTTTTAACATACAGTAATGCTTTGAGCTTCAATATCAACAATCTCAAAAATATTTTTTTCCAAAATATACTTCAATTTTAAAGGTGTTATTTAAATTAATATCTTGAAACATGATTTTTAATTAAAGAAGAATTTTGTATTAAAAAAACAGAGTTTTTATAGCCGTAACAATCTATACCCTTTAAATTGTTATCATATTCAATCATGACCGTCGATTTTATAATTTGATATATGGATTAAAGGTAAAAGTTGAACTTTTTCACAAACGGAAAATAAAAATGATACAAAATACAACTTTATAAGACCGTTTCTTCCTTCATCCCATCATCATCATTCATCAACAATGGTGACTACACAATGGGACAACTCCATGATGATTCAAGTAAATTTATGCGACCCAATCTGATTATTCGTCAAATTTTAAACTTGTCTCGCAAATTTGATCAATTCGATCAAATATGATATTTCCAATGATTGACCAAGAGACAAATGAATTCGAGTAGGTGATCAAAACCATTTTTCCCAGTCTGTCAGATAAATATGTACGTAATTTGCAAAAGTAATCTCCTGTTGCTTTTCCTGTTGGATTGTAAAGATAATGAATGATTTGGATTGCCGAAGTTTGTATTCTTATAGTGGCTACAATATTTGTGTAGTCACTGTAGAATCATCCATAAAAGATGCCACTGAACCGAACCTTTCAATGGCTTCTTTTTTTTTTTTTTTTAAGAACTTTCAATGGCTAGTAGATGGCAAATCATATCAGCAAAGTGACAATACACATTGAACGCAACAAAAGATTCGGAGCTCTTTCTTTGTTTTTGGGGAAGAGGTGATGAGGCTACTTGTTACATTATGGACTGATGTGGCGATACATATATCAACTACCAAAATGTGTTGCTGCTACCATTGAAACAAAAAGATACATGCCTGTCTTCCTTTCCTGTCTTAGCTATCAACATTTCGCATTTCTCCTTTTGGTTGTTTTCTTTTTCTTTTTTTCATTTCCCTGTTTTCTCCTGAGATACACTAAACCTTTTCCTTCCATTTCTCCCATATACAGATGCACAAGAATGATGATATAACGACTGAAGGATGTTTTCTGCTGTATCAACAAAAAAATTCCTACTAATACACAAATTCTTACCCTAATTCAGTATAGCACAACACGGAGCAGCCCTGGCTGCGGTTCACTGTATTCAAGACCCTCTTCTTCAAGCAGGTACCGCTGCACAGCAACCGGAAGTCTTGCAGGGGTGCGAGAACCTCTTGTATGATGTCCTGTCCCGACACATATGTAAACATGCAACCGTTGCTCTGTCGACCTTGCTGTAATCCTCATCACACTAAGCTCCTGCTTCAGAACATGAATAGCTTCATTCACATGGAGCCCGTGGAGGTCTATTATCTTTTCTTGGCATCTACCTCCACTTTGCAAGCCTGAACTAATGGAGTTTCTGCAGAATACCTTACAGAGGTCAGACAATGCTCATGCCAAACATGTTACCATGACAAGCAGAATCGACTTGCAAATGCCAAACAGAGGCTTTAACCAATCTATTCTAAAGCTACTAGACTTTCCCAAACCCTAAAATCCATATGAGAACAGAAAACGAGCAACTACGAGCAGAGATGCTCAGCAAAGGCAGTAAACCAATAACACTTCATCGCAACTGCAACTTGAAAACAGAACAAAAGGTAATTTCTTGAATATTAGCCTTTCCTACCAACCTGACCCAATAACCACATAGTCTGTTTAATTACGAGCAGAGATGCTCAGCAAAGGCAGTAAACCAATCTATACCTACCAGCAAAAAAAATCAGATTCACCAATTCCCTGTATACAACACTTAGCAGATTATTAGGTTATAAGGTCAGCTCGACCTGAACCCAACCCGTTTAATTGAAGGGAGGCGTACATTATCATGCTCAAGTTAGAAGATGCTGACCTGAAACCAACCCAATTAATGTTGTGCCATGTTTATACCTTCCCATTTACTTGAAGGGTACATTAGCAAGACAATATAACATGTGTCAAGTACTTACATGTGCCGTTCAAGCCAGCTTATCATGTCGGGTCAACCTTTGCCAGCTTCACTACACACCCAAGAGCAGATATTGATAGGAAGGCAAAGATAGCCATGCCAGGAGACGGCTCCATATGCACTTATAAGCACATGGCTTACAAGATAATGTATGAACACTTTATACTATACAAACATATTCACATTGGAACAACCCTGCCCCTACCAAGATGTTTTGTTAAGATGAGGTCAAAAACCAATTTTTGGGTTCTTTACTTGTATTTCTTTTGTGATAGAACTCAGACAATATTTAGACAAATTAGTATTCTTCACATGCATCTCTTTTTTTTAACCATCTTTTTTTTACCATATTCCGCAAAACAATATGACAACTGTATCATCACATGTTTCAAACGACCGCGCTAGGTAGATAAGGATACATCGTCAAATATCCCAAATTTGAATGCATGCATAACAATAACAAACCTCTGACGATAAATCGATTCCTGAGCTTTAGTATGAGCTGCTTTCATCTGCATGTTGTACAAGTGTCCTTTCAGGCTCAATTCCTTGGCTAAAGCTTTGTTCCCAATAGAGTATGCCTGACGAGCCTGAACACATACATCAAGTTAACATATGAACCTCACTCAATAAAGATCACGTACATAAGAACAACAAAAAAATTAACAACAACAAGATAGTCAAGATTGCAAACAATGCCATTAATCATAATTGATGAGCAAGTTACGAAAAAACACCTAATAATTTGGTGACTTCACCTAATATATTTAATTTTGGAATAACCACCTAATTCTTTATTATCTTTGCAAAAGACCACCTAATTCTTTATTATCTTTGCAAAAGACCACCTATTCAACCTGCATGAACCAAATTAATTCTAATTTAGGGTGAACTTTCATAAATCACCCTGGTTCAAAGTTAATTAATTGACAAAATATATCCTAAGGTTGAGGTGTTTTATTTTGTTATTACTAGAGAAAAATAGTTATTTCAAGTTGGATAGGTGTTTTAAGAAGAAAAATAAAGTACCAGGAAAAAGTTAAGTTAGGTGGTTATCTATAAAACCAACCATTGATAAATGGTTTATTGGAAAATTTCCAAATAAAAATCCATGGCAAGTTGTTAGGACCTGTAGAATTAAATTTAACATTTAATTTGACCAACAAAATATCCGATCTGAAAGCAGCAATTTTATATTTCTATTGGAAATTACTTTCATATCTTGTTTCTGTAACTTTTACCAATCTAGTTTGAAAGATTTTAATGATCAAAGTTACACAATGAAAAATAAAAATACCTTATATTTTGAAGCAGAGATGAGTACTATTACTTGCATTTCATGCTTTGACATATAAGCTTATAAACAATGAAACATAAGAACCTCCTAGGTATACATACCTGTTCTAAATAAGCATTTCGTACGCGTGCATGATCCCGAGCTTCCTCACGCAGTTCAGAATATAAGTTGGCTGCCAACTCATAGTGTTAAAGCATAGACATATACAATGTGCAGTTGATCCAAGAGAATCAAGCAAAAAAAATTAAAAAGATTTACCAACTGCATCTCCAGTTTCAAGCCAAACAGGAGCTGTTCGAGCAGAGCCACGACCCTGCATCCTATCTGTATAGGCACTTCTTCCAGCAGCAGTATTGTATGATCCAGCGAACCCATGGGAACTTCTACTAGAACCAACAGCAGCATCAGCTGAACCATTTCTCTCATACCTCCACAAACCAGAACCCTGAGATGCCAATTTACGGACAGCTGACGCAAAATCAGTAGCACCTTTGGCAGTCAAGGAAGAACTGGATTTAAACATAAGCATATTATCCTTCTCAGACGATCCATAAGGATTAATGGTCTGCTGGAGTTCATCTCCAGTGTACTTCCGCATATCGGTTTTGCTATCAGGAACAGGAAGTGCAGGAAAATCCATTGATGTGAGGTTTGGAGCTGATAAGGTCTTTGTATTCAGATTTTGAGTAAAAGCTCCATCAACTTGAAGCTACAGCAACAGTTAACGTTGACATGAATGATAAGGAAGGAAAAAAATAACAAATAGATAGCACACAATAACAGCAAAAACATAGAACTACACAGCATATAGCAGCATCAATTTCAAAATAAGTTCATCCACCACATATCCACAGGCCAGACATCGTTCAAACGCTGCCAAGGGCACTAAATTCTTTTCCCCTAAAAGCTTAATTTCCAAAATTGGCCCAATATGACCACATTTCTATAGTTTCCTCAGCTATATTATATTTATAGATATATAGTTACAGACAATTACCTCTATTTAGAAGGACCAACAAAGGCAAACTGTTTTCTTGAGCTATTATCAATTACTCCAAATGCACAAACTCTTCATTGTTTATTTGAGTTTTCTATATCTTCAGATAGCAATCAGCCTACTCACAGCTGACACACAAATTTGATAATTGACAAGAGTATAGGTTACGGAACTTCAAAACAGTAAGCCTCACAAGCTCATACAGTAACAGCAACAATACTCAAATGCCTCTGTTTAATTGTAGAGCTCACTCAGTAGCCAGAGGAGTTTTGTCATTCAATAGGCTGTATATAAATATCTGAGTTCAATCAAGGTCCACAAAAGATTTATGCATCAAACAGAGAAAAACAACCTTCATTACACAGAGTCCACAAAGGCCCTCTTCTTTATTCCAGTCACAAAGATACAAGGAACAAAAAGCTGATAGCAACGACAAGGAGGCTAAAAATAACACTAGTTAGTGAAAATTGTCATGTTTTCATGAGAGACAAGGGCAATAAAGAGTTGAAATAACATGAGGGTCAGTGTGAAGAATGAAGTGTACCTCAAGCTGAGTAAGCATCTCAATAGTCAAATTCAGATCACAGGCATTGGCAAAATAGACCTCAGCCAGGCTCTCAGCAGCAAAACCCGGAAACTGTGAAGCTAAGAACTCGACTGGATTGATGTCGTTGTCTTGGGGCGTTTGAGTAAGCAAGTCATTCGGAATGGCAGGCCTTGTGGTTTGATCAAAAGAAGAGGCACCCCTGGCATTTGCAAAGTGAGTGTCTGAGCTGAGAAGTTGCATTTCCCAAGGCTTGTTGGCTTGCTGACCATAGGTTGTGGATGAAGGATCGTCTCCTCCATAGACAGAGTTGGGATATCCCATGTTGTCAACGAAAGCAGTGGCAGTAGCACGGTGAGCGGGCAAGTAGGGATTGGAGACGGGAGCAGTGGAAGTAGTGGCAGCATGTAGAGACAAGGCTGAGAGGGAAAGGGTAGCAGGTCCCTGGGGATCAGTCTCTCCCATGACCTTAAAGTCGGGAGTGATGTCATCGGGGAGGTGGTGGTGCCAGTACTGGCGGGCCTCTTCGTCGGAAGTGTTTGAAATAGAAGAGTCGGAACGGTGAAGCAGCTGTTTACCAGAGGATGCAGAGGCGGGAGGCGCCTCAAAGAGGGCAGTAGGGGCGGGAGAGGGCCTGAGGGAAAAGGGGACAAATTCAGCGGCATTTGGGTTGAGGGAGGTTGCCCTGGTGGGCGTAGCGAGCTTGGGTTCAGTGAGGGGAGAGGGTTGGTTGGATAAGCTCATGGTGGATGTGTTGATGAAGAGCAAAGAGATCTAGCAGTGCAAACACATGTAGTTGAATTCCACCTGGTATGAATCAATAAGGGAATTGAGAGAGATTAGAAAAGGCATGCATCAAAAAAGGAGAAATCAAAGTAACAGTATGTGATTGGGTTAAGTTATTGGTGAGAACGAAGAAGCAGAAAAGAAGAAGAATTAGGAATTGAAAATGAATAGGAAAATACTGAAAGCAGCAGAAAGGTGAAAAAAAAGTAAAAAGAGGAGAGAGAGAGAGAGAGAGAGAGAGAGAGAGAGAAAGAGAGGAGGGCGAAGAAGGGGATCT
>CAAKMY010085510.1:0-12792 GCA_901111285.1 Corrigiola litoralis | reverse complement strand
AGAGAGACTACTCATTCATTCATAGTACTACTACTCCCTCCCTTGTTCATTACTACAGTATTATACAATAATCAATAATATACTAGTATTCCTATTATTTATTGAAGGAATTAGTTAATTGATTTGAGCAGATGAATGAAGGAAGGAAATTGCCAAGAAAAAAAAAAAAAAAAAGAGGAGATCCATGGCTTTGGGATTGGGAAGGTGGATGATCAAGGAAGGAAACCAAATGAGAGGGGATCATCCTCATCATCCATGGATTCCAATTCTTCTTCTTATTCAACCCAATCTACTACGAAAGTACCAACATACACTACTACTACTAACTAATTACTTAACTAACTAAGTAACTAACTAACTAACTAACTAACTAACTAACTAACAAGAGGAGAGGAGAGGAGAGGAGAGGGGAGGAGATTAAAAAGTAAGAAAATTTACAATCAATCCATCAATCAATCTGGAAGGAAAGGAAGGAAGGACACAACTCTAGCTTTATCTCCACACTCAATAATCAATGAATTGATCAATCACTCGCTATCCTTTCTTTCTGGATTTCGGATTTCGGAATTCTTCTTCGTCGTCGCCTTCTTCTTCTTATCTATCTCTCTCTCTCTCTCCTCTCTCTCTCTCTCTAAAGTGTTGTTTGTCTGGCAAGTGCAGACCAAACCCTGGAACACAAGCCCAGCTGCAGCCACCACATTTTTATCATTCCCTTTTTATTTTTATTTTTTAATCTATCATTATATATTTATAATTTTATTAATTTTAACGAAATAAATGAAATGAACCCCCTCTCTCTCTCTCTGGCTTATTACTAAGCCCAACCCTCGGCCACTCGATCACGAAATCTAAAACAATGATTCATTATCGTTTCCTTCACCGCACACGGGTGGACTTCTTGTCATCAGATTAAAAACTTTACCAGTACGTACTCCTATTTACTATAACTATACAGTAACACAGTAACACAGCACATGACATGAGCACAGTAGACATTCCCAAATCCCAGCTGCTACATTTCTACCATGTCCCACTCCCACTCTCCATTTTCTCTGTCTTACTCTATGATGCATATACATACACAGTTTACCATCACATGCGAATATCCCATCTTTCATTCTCTTCTTGCCACATCACACCAACTCTATTCACATCCCATCACTTCCAATTACACTTGATATTGTCCCTTTTAACTATTTATTTCGTGTATAATTGTACTCGATTACTAATATTTTATTTTAGACCAATTTTCTCACTAAAATGAAAGATATATTTTTTAACATGATTCCGTCCTTGTTACTTTCACAGGGAATTCATGTTGAGATTTTCGGACTAATACTATTGAGAAAAGAAAAGAAAAAAAAAAACGAAAACTGCAGCGGACGTGGTCAGTGGACTGTAAAGTTTCAGAAACAAGAGGTACTCCTGCTGTTTGATCATTCATTCATTCACCCTCCTTGTCTGCTGCTTAGTACTTGTCTCCCACGATCATAGTTAGTATCATCACATAATCCACAATGCTAACAAGTCTTCAAGGACAAGAATGAAACTCAATTTCAATTACAATTCATTCATGCTACAAAGAATGGATACACACTCATTTCAAATGCTATCACAATTATCAAAAGTAAAAATGGAAAAAGATTTGAATACTCAGAGGAAAGGAACCCTTTCACTGGGCATTCCGTTCGTGTCACCATAAACATTTGGGACTTCCACAACCGTGCTGTACCGACTTCCCAATAACAGCAAAGAAGACTTTACATGACACAGCTAAGATTGGAGCGCCAACTTTAACCCTGAAATCAACTTCTCCTGCCTGCTATCATTAAAGGCACTCCTCTGTGCTGCCCATGCACAAGTCTCGGGGAAATGGCTTTACATCGAAAACAGCTGTATCTGTCCGACATGAAGTGATGGAGACCTCTTGCCACACACTGGAGATCAAAGCTTATACATAGAGATACAAACTCAAGATTCCCCTTCTTCGTACATCCAACATTATCTTCCTCTCTGTTCTAGAGTTTACATTGTCAACAACCTCCTCCAGATGTTCTGAATTCAAGGGCCAATACAGCACAGGCATCAAATCTGTTGCTGCTGCTCTTGAATTCTAAGAGGAACTATTTCACTTTCTTGCTGTTGCCCTCTAAACTTTGAACTTCGGAGTGGCAGATTGCATCTTCTAAGTCTCTCCGGCCAAATTCTGATCAAATCAGGAAACCAAACTTATATTTTATACCGCGATATTGATAATGAGATATTAGATATAGCATCCAGAGATGCATTTATTAATTACAAATACGCAGAAAGAATAAAACAATGAAGTTCTCCTAGAGAATGGTCTGAGAAAGGAAAATCGTGTGATCGTGTCTACACTGCATTGGCAAAACGGAGGTTCATTCAACCAAGATCACAAAATAAATATGTAGGGATGAGATCTACATGAATAATTCTGAATGTATCCTGCACTTTCCAATATCTACACCCACACTTGAGCCCGCGAGCTCCCTTCCAAGGCAACTTCTTCTTTACATTTACAGGTAACTATTGGGGGGAGGGGGGGGGGGTCTCCTGATGCCTGACACTGTTCCACATGAACTCTAAAACTTGAAAGGAAATAAAGAACAATGTTTGCCAGAAAACTGCAGAATTTATTATCTGTAAGAAAGCACCTATGCAACTTCTAGTCTTCTACAATTCTACTGAGCTAAGACTACCCTGATTGGACTAACACCAAAATGTCCCAAGGTAATATTATGCTACTTTTCTGTAATTTGAAACGCTACCATGTCCAATATTCTCCACAAGTACTTGGCAAGCAGTGAAAAGTTTTGAGTTCGGAGAAGGGAAGGAGATTTGAAAACCAAATCAGTAACATAATACCTAATGCTCCGAATAGGAGATAAGAGAATACTGGCACAAAATGGACATTCAAACAGGTCAGCTCGGACCACATAGGTCATCCTCAACCAAACAGTGACACAAGTACACAACAACAGAAAATGACCATTGCAGCAGGAGAACATATTCTTAAAGCAGTTTGAGCAACTCTACCTAAAATGTTAATGCCACATATCATATACTGTGTTGAAGCAAAAAACAGAACTTTTCTGACTTACAGTTCTAGTTTCTCATGTAATGTTCTCCTCACAGAAGAGTTGAGACCGTATGCTATCGAATTGAAGAGCCCCTAATAAGACATCCATATAACATAAGGGGAATCAGTTCAGCTAAACATCAATCGAGAAAATGCAACATATTGGTTTAAATATGGAGTATCTAACAAGGAATTCAATATTATGACAATAATAAAGAATTTATGGTTCATTTTCTTCCTGTGAAACAGACAACAGAAATAATCTCAACTGTGTTAAATGAGCAGCCCAACTTATTGTTTTGGGCACACGAGTTATAAAAAAAGTAGTTTACACACCTATCAGCTATATAAGTTGTGTAAAATATTCAACTTTCCAAATTCTATCATCGAAGGAATCACACTAGCGTTATCGAGAAACACAGGATGAAACTGTTTCAAGTCAAGGAATGCTAATCACTACTACCAAGCTAAATGCTAGACACCTAGGCCTTAAGGTGACAATGTTAAATAAAAGTTTAAATTAACAAGACATATTTGATTGTGGACTAAAGTGGCCTATCACATTTGAAGATAGTTACAGAAAAAGAAAGTCCTACAATAGTTTGTCTGAAAGGAACCAGCGCAAAGCATCTTAAATGATCCTGCACTGCAAAAGGGGGGGGGGGGGGATTGGCCCACCGGAAAACATTTTGAAGTACAGCCTATGTAGTTATATCTGACTGTAAATGGCATGAACACAACAGAACGGGAGAGTAGTGGGCACGGATCCACTGAAAACTAAAGTTAAACCCTAATTATGGACTGACAACAATATCAATGTGCACATTGTAATATCAGAAAAATGATCCCCTTTCCTTATTAGTAAAAGTATCCTCCAATTTAATGAATTACCATTAGTCCAGCAGTTCCGACATCAAGGAAAGAGAGCCAAAAGATTTTATGACCCGGTTCAATAAAATCATGAATCCGATTAATTGTGCCAAAAGCCCATGAGCCAATAAGAATCAGTGGATAGTAGCCCCATCGATTTAAGGCCTGCAAACAAAGAAAAGCTTGTAAGGGTTGAGTATATGTTTGACTAATACAGCAACGTTACATTACCCCAGTGCCTTTACAAAGGCTTTTGCACAAGCGGGGTAAGGAAGGTCAGGTGTACGCAGCAGCAATCTTACTGCAATGATACTATCAAAAAGGGATTGTTTCCAATTGACTCTTGAGATAAGTGTTTACCATCTGCTACTCCAATACCGTAGAAGCACATAAGGTTTTATCAATTATTGATCATTCTTATTTAGACCATTATACTCCAAAACCAAAGAGCTATGAGTCTTTTGCTCCATCAGAATAATACAAAAGAACAATTTAAGCATTTTATAAAAAATCACAAATCATGTTGGGTGATGTGATCGTGTGGATTCAAATCAGAATCAAGACCACTATCTTCCCTAACAAAGCATCTTGGACCACGGCGATATAGGGCCTAAAAGAAGATAAATGATAGAAAAACTACCAATAGGCATCGATATTGCATAAGCGACAGGAAACCTTGAATGCAAAGAAAAGAAGACCATTGTTGCTACAGAAAATTTTCAACTTCATGATGTGCAAAGAGAAAAGAACTGAAAGAAGTCCAGAGAAAGTTTAGAAATAAGGATAAAATTAGAAGTAAAAGGAACATAGCTAGTAGAAGGACCAAGTGTCACAGAAACACACAAGTGGCAACAACAGCATGTATCACGAAGTCTTCAGGGATAAAAGCAATGGCCCAAGAAAATAAGTATAACTAAGCTAAATTTAACCAAAAGATTTCAATTCTCCCTGCGCTCTTACTGGACCTACCCTTAGCTTAACCAAAGTCAGTATATTCTAAGTGAACGTGGAACCGCAAAGGCCTGGTGATAAAAACATCCGCTAAAGCAGAGGGTAAATATGACAAAGAGGAATAATTTCAGTTTACGTTTCCTAGAATAGCAAAGGTATTCATTCATAAGGAAGAGGAGGTCATGGCTCCCTGTCAAACTTTTTGCACTGATGCATTATTTACACGCCAATTTTGTAACAGCGTAGGAATAGAAGGGGGGGAAATGAAATAGGACACAAGTAAGAGTGTAAGACGTGTCTTCTCCGAGACCAAAAGAAGTGTTAAGAAAACAGTGGTCACCCTCATGTCTGGCCTAGCTTCAGAGTGGTATGCGCGGTCCGATATGCCGACGGCCATCTGAAATATTCAGAATATGCAGTCAAGTGAGAGGTAGATGTTATAAGTTAAAAGATGTATGAAGGTGAATGGTATGGAAGACAGACACTGAGACACATACACGAGTCGCGTTTTTGAGCATCCGAATAACTTGAAGGTAAGTGAAGGCATTGTAAAGAATGGCAAGCCAGAGAGGAGCATAAAATGTTCCAAAGTGAACAAGCTGCAGGAATAGAGCCAAGTTAGTAGCAAGAAAGAGAAAGGAGAAGAGGCAGGTAGGCAGGTAGGTAGGTAGGTAGGTAGGTAGGTAGGTAGGGGTTGACATGCCTTTCCAGCAAGACCAGTTTGGGACCAGCACCAAGCACGAATGTGACCGTGGTGATTGCCAATGGATCGCATGATGGTCATGACTAAGGAGGTCCCTGAGAAAGCACATAAGGAATGAATTAATTTGTAGTGTAGTGTAGTCCTAAAAAAGAAAAAAGAAGAAGAAGAAAAGGAAATGTAGATGATACCCACCCCAGACATAGAGGTGGAAAAGAGGCTCAAGATCCTCGACATCAGCCTTGTGGAGCACGACAGTGCGGTGGAGAGTGAAAGCGATGGTGGTGGTCCACAGGAAGGAGGCGACGCAGAAGAAGTGAGTGCTGTAGCCCTGAGCGTAGCAGAAGAACCCGGTCGAAGGATCACTGGGGTGGAGTGGAGTGGAGTGGGGATCAAATTAATTAATCAATTCAGTTGAACAACAAGACATACATACATACATACATAAATACATACATACATACATACATACATACATACCCAATAATGTTGAAGAAGCTGCAGAGCATGTCCTGGAAGGAAGAAAGCAATGATTTATTCCGTGGAGAGAGTAATATGTAATATGTAATATACAGATACTCCAACTAAGTTAAGTAAACTTACAGAGAGAGCGAGGAAGAAGACGAGCTTAAAGGAGAACTTGCGGAGGTCCTTGAAGACGAGGTAACACAGCACGATCAAGGCCGACCCCATCAGCGACACACTCGACGCCCCCGCGTTCACCCCCGCCAGTATCCGCCGCTCACTCGCCGACATGGACACCGCCGCCATTTCCTCCTTTCTCTTTCTTCTTTCCCCAACCTCCTCCCGCTTTTCCCACTTTATTCTTTCCTACTTTACTACTATTTGCTATTTCTTAAACTAACATTTCCCATCCACATCATCAAGTCGCTTTGGCCGAGTGGTTAAGGCGTGTGCCTGCTAAGTACATGGGGTTTCCCCGCGAGAGTTCGAATCTCTCAGGCGACGTGTTTTCTTAACTAATTTTTCATTTCACTGTTTTCATTTTTTCTTTTATTTTTGGGGAAGAGGCCGGGGAATTGATGGGGTTAATTGCAAGTTTGGACACTTTACTTACAATACTCCCAACTATGAATTATTCTTTGCACAAAAAAAAACTATGAATTATTCTTTGGTATTCCTAACTAAGGCTTATTTCTCAACTAGTGGTTCTAATAAGCCGAACGTAGTTGTCCAACCTAGTTATTCCTTAAACCATCCACTAGCCACCTCTTACACTCCAAAATCTTCAGCATCCATCAATACTCATCGTCAAACACCTTCAAACATATTTCCTTACCCGACATAGTCCTCGCACAACCTCCTAAAAAAATTCTAACACACTTGAACCATTTTAGTCTTCTTCGTGACAAGCTCAGCTCATTAACACTAGTTGCATTAACTTGAAACATACACACCACCTTTTTTTAAATGTGAACTCCTCCTATAATGCCCTCCTCATTCTCAATCGTCTCACCCGTCACCTCCTTAACGCCCGCATCAAACGCTCAAACCTTTTCAGGCTTCCTCTAACGTCAACTAGAGTACACATGCACGACTTTTTGCGACTCCTCCTCCTCCATGGATTGTGGTTGTTGATGTTGGTCAATCATTTTAAAGTGTTGTTCTTGCTCGTCGCCACAATATTGACAAATATCGTCAATTAGCATTAGTTTGCGAGCGTGAAGCTTCTTGGAGATGGCGTTGGAGGAGACGGTGCGAGGGCAGCTGGTGGAGTAAACGTGGCGCAGTTAATAGAGGACCGACCGTAGTGGTTGTTAATGTCTTCTGCTACCATCGTTTTTTTTTTGCGACGGGCTCGAACATCATAAAAAATGTCGTTGGGGTGATATCATGATGAACAAATGAGGTGGGAGTATATTATGAGGGTGTGTGAGGATTGAGGAGTATGGCAATTTGGGTGGAAAAGAGGAGGTTTTGGATGCTTGTGGTGAACAGTGTTGGGTGGGGGTGATTTGAGGGAAAATTAGGTTCGAAACTAGGTTGGGATAACCAAGAGACAACTACGTGGAAAATGAGGCAAAGTTCAAGTTATTCTAGAACTATCCATATAATTGGGATTATTGTAATTAAATCGCCCTGATTTTGGATTATTTCCATATAACAAGTATTTTACTTCTTGTATTAGCAAAAAAAACATATCTTAAGAGTTTCTTTTGAATTTGATGAGCACTAAAATCAATTAGTAACATAATTCCACCTTGGATACTTGTTATTTAGATAATTTTATTTAGGGTACTTATCATTGATGTTAATGCCGTGGTAAAAGAACCCATAACATTTAGATCAATTGTTGAGGAGGTTGAGCTAGTTTAAGAGTTCTCAGATTCGAGACCTTAGGAATACAGCAGTGTTAAAACTCAAAGGAAGAGCTTTGTCGTCCTAGTGGTCAAACCTTGCTCGAATATGGATGAAACCGGATTGTAACAACCAAAAAAAAAAAGAAAAGAAAAATGAGAGGATGAAAGACTTGTGAAACATTATCTAGAAATAAGCCGGTAAGTGTGAGAAAATTCAAAAAGAAAAAGGAAAAATTGATTTAAACTACCTTCAAGTTCATCAAATTTCCAATCAAGTCCCTTTATTTTTAATGCAGAAAGCATCCATCATGTTGTTTCTGAACAAGTTCGATATATTTGAGCAGAAGGTTTATAAAGTAAGGTCAATAAACACCTAAGAATTTGTTTAGCTATATATGTGTTATAAAAATTAACATGTTACAAATTATTACACAGGTTTTACTCAACTAGTGTGAATGGTTCAAGGATTATTAACCAGTTTCTCCCGGGAAAGAAGAGATTGAGCATGCTTATGAGTAAGCAATTCATGGCAGCCTTTGTTAGTATAATTGAAAGTATTTTACTATTCGGCTCCATAGGAGTATATGTGCTTGCCCCCCCCCCCTCCCTCTCTGGCCCTCTCTCTCTCTCTCAACATAGAAAGGAGATATCATGAGTGCATATAACATCTACTTCTTGCAATAAAAGTCCTTTCTGGAGTTTCAGCTTTCTGTTACTGACTCTGTTGTGCTTTCAGGTTCGTGAAGAAGAAATTTGAAGAGCTCTATTACCAATGCACTACCCCTGATTGTGTTAATCGGGTCTTCAAGATATACAGAACAACTGCTCTAGATCGGAAGCTTGTGAAGAAGACTTTCAAATTAATAGATGAGACTCTCAGAAGGAGAAATCTTGTTGAGGCAGGTTTGTTGTAACACAACAACACTTTGTTGTTGGTTTCGTGTTAATATATTTGTTTTTTTGGTTGGTGGTCTGAGGAGCGGGGAGCATAGTGTCACTTAGTTTGATGGAGGACCATATATTTTTGACACCAAAGTTGGTTATCGTCATTACATCACATAATATTAGGGGTTAAAGTGTCTTATTCTACGAGTTTGGAGATCTGATTATTCATTGTTTACCACTGGAGTACTGGATGAATTTGTAGCTATGTATGTTACTGATATTGATGAACATTAATGGGAGAAAAATCGTAGTATATTCCATAATAGTTCAATTGTTACTCTGGGCAACTTCAAATCATTCGGTGCATGAATGGTTTCATCAAGCACTTGTGATGCATGACTCGTGAGCATAAAAACAGCCGGGATAGTCAAGGCACTTGTAAATTCAGCAACTACTGCATCTGTTTAGCTATTGGATGATTTAGCAAATAATACAGTGTTAAGTGGGAGGGCCCAGTTTTGCTAGTTACACGATGGTTATATTTGCAGATCCACTGCCTAACTCAAGACATGTTCTCTTTTCTTTTGAGCCTCCATGGTCTCTGATAGACAGTGTTCTGTTGAACTGATAGTTGTAAGAGTGCATAATCTGTCTCTCCTCTGAAATATCTCTAAGTCTTGATTGGTGGAGACGTGGAGTTCCTAGGCCAGCTAGGAATATACGTCTTTTAGCAGCCTTCCTTGTGTACTATTTTCTGTTCAGGCTTCTATTCAACTCCGAAAGTGATGCGCTGGGAAAGTTTGAAGCCCAATACAGGACTATGCTCTTGGACATTTTTCTAGAGCGTTAATTGTTTGAGACATGTCTATAGCCCACTGCAACACAATTACCGTTATTTAGATTTAGTAGCATTTTCTCCATCTCTAATACACTGCCAAAACATTAGGCTTACCTTCGGAATATGAGATGGCGGTAAACCCTAAACACAATTACCGTTATTCTGGCTCCCTAAAGGATGGGCTATAGATAGTTCAAACTGAGCAGCTGACAATGTTGCAGGTCCATTTATGGGAGTAGAGCCCCTAGGTTCTTTCCCCACCCAGAATGAAGACCTACAATTAACTTTCTGAATTTTTGTTCTGATAAAAGATATGGAAACAGCAGTCAGAAAATATTACTTTGGGTGGAAGCAACATATTGCTGGTACAGAAAACATAACATTCGTTCACATAAAGACTCCTGGACAACATCCTGATAAGAGAAATATTGGTATAACAAACTGAGATGCTAATTACTTTGGCTGGAAGCAAATATTTGGAACGAGTAAAAGTCTCATCTAAGGTTTCTACAATTCTACTTTAGTTTGGTGTGGGCTTAATCATCATTTGCTTTTCCCATAAGGCAATTATCAGATGTCGTTACAGAATATTTGCTGTAAAAAGCAGACACACACGCTTTGGTTCAGTTGCAACTGCTTCCACCCAGCAGGCACACACGCTTCCTTGAGTAGGTAGGAAAATAGGCGGGTTTCTTCTGAGTTCTAACTGAACGGACTCCAAGAATTGATGGGTGATAAGGTTAGAACTTCCATTGATAGATTTTGTCTTGGAATGTGCTCGATGAACATCATATGTACAAAAACATTGGTATCTCTGGAAGACCAGGCCTAATATGAAATGCCAGCAAAACTGTCAGTAGAATAACATTCTGGCATAACTTCTAATAAAACCTTAAATTATAAGCAGCTGCTGTATATCTACAGTAACCCGATCAATCTTGACATAGATGTTTAGGTGTCAAGTTTTGTGAGGAGGTGAAACAGAAAGACACTTAAAAACACACATGATATTGATATATACATGTGAAGTAGGAGTATAGAAATAAGTGTAATCCCTAAAAGCTGAGAGGGGAAGGAGGAGCCTCCCAAACATCAAAGACGTTTTCTTCACTATGAAGAGCGAAGAGGCGATCCCCAGCAATAGAAAAGTCACAGATGGGGCCACCGTAGCCTCGCCTGAGCCTAGACGTCAAGACCCAGTCCGAGCCAGAGAAGACGGAGATGGAGTCGTTCATGGAAGAGAATAGGTGGCCATTGTGAAAGGCCAGTTTAGGATAGCAAGGTTCATCTTCATGCATCTTGCCATTCATGACGAGGCGACTCCTGGAGCTCCACCTGACACTACTAGCTGAGCCCCTGAGGTCAATAAAACCCAAGTCCTCGAACTCATTAACGACACAGATGGAGCTAGTGTCCTCCATGGCAATGGCGTCTCGGACTCGCTTGTCATCGACCATGGCAGGGGCTGATGCTCCAATGTCAGACCAGGACCAGACCATGGACTTAGCCCTGAAATCCAACAAGCTGATGTAACAGTTGTCCTTCCTAGGGAAGAGGGTGGCGACGAGGAGGCAGTTAGAGGAGGGAAGCCACTGCAGGCGGTCGGCATCACCGAGGGACCATCCGAGGGGCTCGTAGAAGAAATCAGCCTGCTGTCCCGTGACCTGATCCCACACCCCAACGCCGTACTCGTTGCTCCTGCCCTTGCAGCTGGAGTAGATTTTGTAGTCAGGGTCATTGGTGAAGGCCAATGCCCCCGCGGTGAAGCTCTTGGCTTGGTTGTCATGGGCGACATGGAACTTGTGACAGAGCTGGCCATTGGAGGCGTTGAAGAGGCCCATGCCGCCATCCCCGCGGCCGAGCCTCTCGCAGGCGCTGAGGACAACGTGCTGGGCGTTCAACCAGCCGACGTCGTTGACAATCTGGTAGTCCAAGTGGAGGGGGGGGTGCTCCTCCAGCATCCAATCGTAGACGTGGACGATGCATCCGTGGGCCACGCAGCAGCCCCCGTCGGGGCCCGCCCGGATGGCAGTGCCGTCCCCGGGGGCTCGGCCCGTGACGGAGGCCGTGAGGCGGAGGCGGTTGCCGTCGAAGGGGCCCCACTTGGCGGCGCGGACGTGGTCGGAGAGGCCGTAGAAGTCGGCCTCGCGGAAGAGGAGCTTTTCGGGGAGGTGGGGAGGGATGCAGAGCTCCCCGGTGCGGAGGAGGTCGAGGAGCACGCCGAAGCAGTCCGGGTTGCGATCGATGAAGATGGGGTCGGGTTGGGACACGTGGCGGAGATTCCAGTCGGCGTCGAAAAGGGCGCCGAAGAAGGAATCGCGGCCGGCATTGGCGAGGGTGGTGGATGTTGTCTCGAACACTTTTCCGCCAACGTTGAGGGAGATTCTGTCCTTTGGGAATCCCATTCTCTTCTCTTCTCTTCCTTTGACTGATTCTCTCTCTCTCTCTCTCTTACACTATTTGTTACTGTATGAAATGGGCGATCTGATTCTGGGCATATATGTATAAATTAGATACACAAACAGGAGAAAAAGAAGGAGAAAAGAGCAGAGAGACTAAAGAGGGAATGAGTTAGTTAAGTTCAAATTGGGATTTTGTGGCCAAATGTCCTTAGACTAGTTTCTATCTATTTTCAAATGTCGTTTACTTTTCTTTTTCTTTTTTTCTTTGTTTCACTTTCTGACTCTGTCTGTCCCCGAACCGAACCTTAGCCAGTTAGACTACGTCGGGGTTTGCAACTGAGTTAGTTAGTTATAGAGAGGACAACCACCTTTTTCCACGTTCCACCTTCTTCTCTCACCAGTCACCAGCCGCCTTTTTGGTCTTCTTCTCCTCTTTTCTAGCGCCTCACCTAATCTCCTCTTTATCAACTTTCACTATATCACGATTCATTTGTTTGTCCTTTCAAGTTACGTTACTACTATTTTTGTTTCCTTACTGATACTTGCTCACATAAAGACAACTAAAATAATTATATTGTCATTGTTGGTCGTGATTAAAGAATGATTCACCTAGTTAAAGAATGTAGTAATTTTTTCTTCATCTTAGATTTAAACTATTTTAGTGAGGCAAATCCAATTGTATGATCTGCACAGTGCACCCTATCATGTATGTCTTTTTTTTTTTT
>CAAKMY010085509.1:0-12817 GCA_901111285.1 Corrigiola litoralis | reverse complement strand
GCTCAAATGCAACTCTGAGGTTTCTTAAAAAGTTTCATTTTTCTCCTTTCCAACAATGGCAAAAGCAATGCAATATAATTGATTATTGCCATCTAATGCCATTGCTGAAAGGAGAATCCCCTTGTAAGTACCCTTCAAGTGGCAGCCATCCACACCAATTAAGGGTCTGCAACCCTTAAGAAACCCTTTTATCCAAGCTGAATATGTCACAAATATCCCTTTGAAATGAATGGCATTGTCATTCAGAGGAGAATGCCATGTGATCAGAGCAAAAGTCCCACGGTTAGTCTGCTTTAAAACCTCACAGTATGCAACTAGATAACTGTAACTCTTCTCATAACTCCCATAAACAATATCAACTCCCAAATTTCTGACTTTGTACATTGTCCTCTCAGCAACATCAATGCCAAACCTATCCATTAACACAGTTGCCATTGCTTTTACTGGCATTTTAGGGTTTGCCCTCAAGTCACTGATCAGCTTGTTACACATCCACTCTGATGTTGCCATTGGGTTTCTCTTCAATGTGAAGCACTCAATGTGTTCTCCTGTGATGCTCTTAATAGACCATGTCAGCTGATCAAGAAGCAATGAAGCATGGATTCTCCAAGTGCACTTTTCAAAAGCACACTCAGATGTGTATTTTTTCTTCTCTGACCTTACCACAACCAAGGAAAAACCTTGTTGCACACAGTAGTCAGATAGAACATAGTAGAAATGATCCTTTGAAAGGAACATCACCCATGGGTCAAGAGATATCTCACCCCACCTCTAAGCAACATACATGGAAGCATTTTTATATGCTTTATCCAAATATGCATCAACTCCATCTTCACCCTCTACATGTTGGACAGTTTGGTCAAATGGATGTGAGTTGCAATTGGTTTCCTCAATTTCACTTCACTCAGACTCATCACTCCAATCACTGTCAGATTCATCTGAGCTACCCTTATAGTCCTCATCATAACTTTCTGAATCACTACTGCCCTCAAATTCATCCAACAAATCCTTAGGTACTGCAGACCTAGCTCTTCTTGGTCTCTCTGCACTGGTTGAAGCTTCAGCCACCCTTTGACTACCCTTAGCCTTTTGCACATACAACCCCTTTCTCTTTGCAGTGGTTTTAGGGATTTTTCTATGAGTTGGGGGTTGTCTTTTAGGGGCTGATTTAGGTTTGGAAAGGGCAGTCCCAGGGTTGGAGAAATGATATTAGTAGGACATTTTTTGGAGGTTTGAGTTGAGGGTTGTTCTGGCTCAGGTGATGGATGTTCTTGTTCAAGTGAGGGTGGTGTTGGTTCAGGTATTTTTTCAGGTGTTTTTTTAGGTGAGGGTTCAAGTGAGGGAGGTGTGGGTTCAGGTGTTTTTTCAGGTAAGGGTTCAGGTGAGAGAGGTGAGAATTCCTGTGAGGGTTCAGGTGTTGCTTGATCAGACTGAGGTAAGGAGGGATGTTGTTCTTGTTGTTCTTGTTGTTCTTGTTGTTCAGGTTGTTCTTGTTGTTCATGTTGTTCTTGTTGTGTGGGTTGTTCTTGTTATGTAGGATGTAGGGCATCATACTCTACATCTTGAGACTCTTGGAATGCATCAAACACTCTCTTATAGTGAGGCTTATTAGTCTCCGCATCAATCACAGGGGTCTCAATCACCAGAGGCTGAAATTCTTGAGCACTAGTTTCAAACTCTGCATGTCTAGCTTCCTCTTCCCTTTTATGCTTCCTTTCTAAAGCCTCCCTCTGTTTCCTTTTTATCTCAAATGCCAGCTTGAACTCTATAATGGGATTGGTTGTATCTTCCATCCAAACATCAATAGTTTCAGCCCTAACATGATCACCAAACATACCCATCAAATCCCCATTGCTTCTAATATCCACCCTGCTTTTCCTAAGCCTACTCTTATAATGAAAATCGTATGTAGAAGGAATCAGAACGTCTTGCTTCAGTGCCAACTCTTCAAGATCATTAATCATGTCAATGAGTTGAAGGTAATCATAAGCCCCAACACCATAATAAAAAGCCTTCCCTTTATAGTGAAATCGAATCCATAATTTTTCCATCCTACAGTAAAATACCCAAATACATCCAATTACTGTTAGATAATAGAAAACCCTAATTTTAGAAATTCACAAAATAGCATAAATACCACAATATTCATCAATTAACAATACCATAACATCAATTTCATTGCTTTACTGTCATAGTTGTGAAATGTCAAAACCCTAGCTAACATATATCAATACCACAAGCAGATAGTCTCCGAATTTTACTGTTTTAAACAACTAAATCAGACCATTAATGGAAGAACACATGCATATCAAGGAAAATTATTTTGCAAGCATTTATGTTCGAAATATTATCATAGACATGAGAGAGAGGGTCAAATACCTTATTCACCACCAAGGTTGTCGTGAACCAGCAACTGGAGAATAAAAAAGAGAGGAAAAAATCGAGTTTTTGTGAGTTTGAAGAGGAAGATGATGAAACAGAGACAAGAGAAGAGAAGGGAAAGAAAGGGAATTGAAACAGTTATCAGTTTAAAAAATAGGGTGGGTGTGATAATGATTTAGGATGATTTTTAGTTTAGTTCAATCATTAAGCTTGGTAAGGAGATTGGGTAATTTATTAGGCGTTTTTTATTGTTTAACGCTGCTCAAAACCGCGCCAAACATCAGCCAAACTTTAGTTGTTAACGGCGTTATAACGGAGGGGTACCACGTGCAGAAAAAAACTGACTTGAAGGGTACCAGGTGAGAAAACTTAATTTCGTGGGTACCACGAAAAAAAGTGCAAACCTCAGGGGTACCACGTGAATTTTCCGTTTTAGTAAATGATCTCTTTCCTCTATTAAATCCATTCAAGGTGTATTGGATTCTTTTGCTTGTATGTCGGGATTATTTGCCACCCTTGAGAAAACTTCTATTTTCTTATGTGGTTAATCTGCTCATAATCAAGCTGGGATTTTATCTGCTACTGGCTTTAGCTTTGGCAATTTCCGTGTCAAATACCTTAGGTTGCCTTTGCATTCAAGTAAGCTAAGGAACTTGATGTATCATGAACTTATTAGCGAGATTAAAAAGAAGATGAATCATTGGGTTGCTTCTATGTTATCCTATGCTGGCAAGACACAACTTCTAAACTATGTTATTTTTGGTCTTGAGAATTACTGGTGCAGTGGCTTGCTCTTGCCAGTGGGGATTGCAAATGAAATTGAGAATCTGTGCAGAACTTTCTCCTGGGGCCTTGTTGAAGGGCAAAGGAAGTTAACTTTATTCAGCTAGAAGAACATCTGTAGGCCTACCTCTGAGGGTGGTTTAGGGATCAAAGAGGTCCTTGGTTGGAATAGGTAATTGTGTTTGAAATGGCTCTATAAATTGCATTGTTTGCATGATGGTCTGTGGGCCAGTTGGATTCGGATGCATTACCTCGAAGGTCAGAGCATTTGGGATTATGATGTTAATCGCTCTTGGTGTATGAAAAGTCTATGCAAAGTTAGAGATCTCTTTGTGCAAAAAGTGGGTGGTGTCACTAGAGCAAAAGTCATGCTGAACTCCCGGATTTCTACTTTTGGTCAATTAGATTGTTCAACTGCTTATGATATCTTCAGAGGGAGCTGTTCAAAGAAGCCTAGACTGTGCCAACTGTGGGACTCTGCTGTTCTTCCTAGGCATAGAATTGTTGCTTTGTTTGCAGCTAGGGATTTTCTACTAACAGATGATAAATTGCAGCTTAGAGGGTTTTCCTTGGCTAGTAGGTGCATGTTATGTGGTAAAGATTGTGAGACTAATGACCATATTCTATTCAAGTATCCATTGTCTTGTCAGATTTGGTTTGGTTTGCTTTCTTGGCTTGTTTTTAGAAGGAGAGTGCACAACCTAAGGAAAGAGATCCAATGCGGACTGACTTATGATCGAGGCAAATAGATTAGAAAGAGGAAATTCAGAGTGGTATTTGCTGCCTGTGTGTATGAAATTTGTCTAGAGAGGAATTTTAGTACTTTTGGTGATAAGAGTCGAACAATTGATGTAATAGTGCTAGCTATTGAGTCTTTAGCTGATATTAGAATTTTTTAACTTTGTTGATTATGGGATGTATTTAGAGTTGTGGGATATATCCCTAGGCACCCACCATGGGTCTCCTTGGTAGGATTTTATAGGTTGTATTACTCAAATTGATTGCTATACCTCCTAATTCCTTCCAAAAAAAATTGTTAAACAAAATGATAAGCTTTTTAATTTAAAATTCGAGGAATAAATAAGTAAATAAATAGTAAATCTTTATATAAATACGAGCAATCCTAAAATACGAGACACCAAATTTTTTATAATATCAGGTTGTCACACAATGTGACAGAGTATTTGTTGTCGACGATCGTACTTGATCCAATGAATGAAACAAAGACAACTTTGGCTGAGATTTCTTTAAAGCAAGGTTCTGAAAAAAGTCACAAGGACGGTAAGCGCACTCGTGGGAGGAAGGGAGAGAATCAGTGGTGTAGTTGTTAAGGTACCTACATATGTACCGGATTTCACCCACTAAACTACGTAACCGAGTTTAAAGCTTTTGGACCAAGTATGATAGAATATTTTGATTGTAGTTTGAAGTTTGAAGGGTAGAAAATCTGTTTTACGTTATGAACTGTTCAAAACTTTGACATTGCCGAATTTGACGAGGGGGAATGATTACGACAAGGAACATTGGTCACTGATAAAAATATAATCATTGAAAGATATACTAATAATTAAACTTAACTTGGCAGTCATAAAAATATCAGAAATACGTAGTATTTTACGAGGTTGTTTACTTGCACAACCCAGGTTCCTTAACTACAAAACCCAAAAAACATCATGCACCAAATAGTAGCCGAATTATGTTACAAGGTTGCTTAACTACAAATTATTAGGTACATCTGATAGTACCTACTCTCATGTCTAACTTAAGGTATTTTTATTTACTTTAGATTTTGTTTTTTGTCAAAAAATATATAAAAGTACACACAAATATGCTTGAGAGTACTTACTCTCATGTGTAAGCAACAAATCTTGTTGCTTAACCCTTGATAAGCTGATAATTCCTGTGAAAGCGTCCTTCCTTTTAGAGGGACGCGTCCCTTACACAACGTTTTGCTCATAATTGTAAAGCCTAGTATCACATTGTACCTAGTATCACATTGTACTTTGCCACCGAAAAAAATGGGTTAGCATTAACAATTATTTTATTTTTATTTTTCAAAAGAGGTCACTTCCATTTGTAATATTTTTTGGGGGTAAAAGGTCACTTTCATTTGTATCCACCCAGAATCTCAACTCTAGAACACTAGGACACTAGGAGGCTACGAGTCTTGACTCTTCTTGAACTTAATTTCTAGTGGTCGAAATCTAAAGTGCCCCCCAACAACTTGTTGAATCATGGGAAAAAATCAAAAAAGCGCGCATGGATTACAAACTATAGACCAAAAGGAATGAACCAAACTAACTAAAAATGGACATTGTCAAATTCCTCCTCTTGTTACTCCCAAGGGATAGCATGAAAACAGAAGAGGGGCACAAACTTTAACGAAGCTTCTCAATATCACAAAAAAAAAAAAAAAAGACTAGTCAGGTTGGCGCCTTGGGATCGTTACATTCTGCCTTTTTGCATTCATTCTTCACCACTCCCTCCATAAAGTGGAAAAGTGGAACCTCTTTTTTGCTTTTATTTGCTTCATTCTTTCCTTCAGTTTTAAAAGACCGTTGAATGTGCCAACCAACTACCAAGTACCAATACAACAACTACTACTACTTGTGTTGTGACTTGTGAGGCTACAAAGAAAACTTCCTCTGTTTTCTTATTCTTTCTTTGATTCTCTGTTGTGACGCTCAAGGACGGAGACCTCGACGCCTCTCGCCGACGCCGCAACCTGCACAGCCTTGCCATTCTGCCATCATCACCACGCCTGACGCCCCCCCTGCAGCACCACAGTCAGGTTGTTCTTTATTCTGTTCTTCATTTTTTTATGTAACTTAATTGTCGATTTTTAGACTATTAGAGTTTAATTATGTACACAAATTATTAGAAAAGACGGTCTGCTTTTATGATAAAAGTTGACAAGCTCCTTGCAAGCTAAATCTAGGCAAGCTTCCTCCAAGCGCAAATCAAATGTGAGAGATATATTTCTTTACTGGCAGCACTGTCTAATTTTATGTTAAAAGTAGGCAGTCTCTCCCAAGACTTTTTGAATTATGTATATGTTTATTTATGTAATTATATGTTTTTTTTATATTGATTGGGATTTAATGGTCGATTATGCCATTTTGGATTTAATTTTAGTGGTTGTTTGGTTGCACATGAAAAGCACATGAGTTTGGAATTTCCATGAATTTCCAAATAGTGTAGTTGTTTAGTGGACAAAATCATAGGAATTAGAACTTCCCAGGATTCCAAATTCCCACAAAAAGGTGGAATTTGCTTACCCAGGACCGATTGACAATTGTGGCAGGAATTGAATTTCTGTATGCAACCAAACAAATTTTGGCTAAATCCCATGAAATGAAATTCCTAGGCAATGTAGATTTCTACTGCCAACCAAATGACCGCTCCCTCTGCCCCATGATAAGGTTCTATGTTTGACTTTAAGTCAATAATATAAAACTTTGATTGTAATTTACATTTCAAGGTAAAGTGTTCGGGGTGCTTTACTCCGAAGGGTGTGGAAGTAATTCGACCACTAGGCAATGGGTGGGATAATGTGTATTGAATAGAGTACTAGTGAGTTACCCAGTTATGTGTTCTGTTATAGACCTTGTCACTTGAGCTCTCTTCTTCGGTATTTATAGGGGGCTGTTCCTGTGGGCAACTTGCCCTTAGGATAAGTCATTGGTGCCCGTCCTATTGACCCTTCAACCATAGGGAACTCTAGGGGTCCCCTTGCCATATGAGAATGGTCTTTGCAGGTAGGGGGCTGCGGTCTTTTAGGGTACATAGCACGCCACTTGGCGACCTCTGATTGGTTGACACGACTAGAAAGGTATTTCCCATTTTAGTGACCACAACATAAAGAAATTATAATATGAAAACAAAATTTTTACATTTATTGTAATACAGTAAAATCTTTCACATAAGATTTGAGATTTATTAAAAATAATGATATATATATATAGAAAAGGTAATGGTACAACTGTGCAAGTGTACGTTGTCTTGGAGATAGTGCAAATAATAAGTAGAACCTCATCGTGGTGCAGAAGGAGTATATATGTTTAATTACTTGTGGATTGTGGACGTTGCTGTATGTGGATTGTGGAATGTTGTTTTTTGATTATGTATGACCTATATGTTTAGAGCTTGACAAATTTATGAACTTTTGCCTTGTATAAGTTTGGTTGTTTTTCATTTGTTGATTGTTGTGATTTACGGAAATTGGAGTTTGTGGATGAGAATATAAGGATTGTTGATAATAGGATGGATGTTGGATTTGTAGATGTAGGACTATTATATTGCTGATGAAAATGGTGACCTTTTTTATGTTATAAACAACTTCAATAAGAAACCTCGTTGGATAATGTAATTTTTTATATCAAAACTCGTTTTTTTGTTATAATTTATGCAAGTTGAACTCAGCTTTTTCCCTTTTACTTTATGTCAAATTTATTCCGCAACCCTACTTTTGGGAACCTGGACTGGATGAGCTCTCTGCAAGTTTTGTCAACCTAAGCATCCTGCCTGTCTAAGTCAGATCAGAAATATACATCTTTGATTTTGCTAGCTGCTAGCATGACATTTTTAAAAAGGCGGTCTTTCCCAATACTTTCTGTTAATTATACTTGAGAATTCCCTGTCTGCATGAGAATTAATCTATTTGATCCATCTTTTTTTTTTTTTAATAATTAAAGTTTGTTGTTTGAAATGTTTTGTGCTCATATTTTCGGCAGTAGAATGTAAATTTTGTCACTGGGTAGATGCAGAGTCGACATTTTTTATAGCTTTTGTCTCAAAAGTTCAGTTCTTTACGTTTCCTTAGGGGTTATACAATTGATTTCTTGTTGGTGTAGTAAGTAAATGAGGAGCATCTGGCTTTGCTAATGTATTGTACAGTTATTGCATATTAGTGTCTGTTATATCTAGGAAAGTCACTTATGATGTCATGGAAGTTATACTGATACAAATGAATGCAAAAACTTTGCTAAGACAGTCCTACCATTGAAATTTTTAACATATGGGGTGAGCTTTTGAAGATTATGAGTTGAAAGCTCACGCCAAACCTTAAAAGCTTGATAGGAGCATCTTACCCAAGTGATAGTCTAGAATGAATTTGGACCTGTTTATATCTGGACCTAATGTTTTCTAACCCCCTATTTTTTGTTGTCAGTAGGTTTTGTTGGATTGCAGGTGTGAAAGTAGGATGGCAACAAGCGTGGCAACTCAAATGCGCAATGTGCATTTTGACAAACACCACTTTGAAGGCCGAGGTTGCAGACAAGCTGTAAGAGCTTGTCGTGTGATATTCAAGCCAAGCTCGATGACAGAACTTTCATGGTATACTCGATTAATTGGTTTAGCTCCTCTGAATAAAATGTCTCTTTATTATCTTTATTCTATTCCTTAAGATTGCCTCGATTTCAAATCAAAGGATAGGTTTACTTGGTTCTTCTGCTTTTTTATAATTTGAGTAAAGGAACATATAATCTCTTGTTAAAGATTGTTGATTTGTTTCATTTATTGAGGTTTTGGAAGTACTGAAAATGAGTTTCTATCCTATGAAATATGACATCCTCAAAGCAGCTTCACTTGTTTGTTTTTATAGGTGGCATTTGACAGTATCTTTCCTTGGAAAATATACTTTATGCATACATTTATCCTTCAGAAATGCTCTCTGTTTCAAGAATAAATGGTGTCTCTATTTTGTAGATCAAGTTTTCCAAGTTCTTAGTGATTTATTCCACCGTGTTGAAAGTAGAAAATGATTATGAGTTATACCTAATACTAAGCATAGCATTTAATTTTCCAGGTCATGTTCAGTTTCAAGATCCCGACCGCTGCACACTCATCAACTTGTTGGTTCTCTTATAATGAGTAATCAGAGGAAACCGGTTGAGGCAATAACTGCATCTTCTAAGAGAGATGGTGCTATAATGTACTTTGACTTCATAGTTATTGGTAGTGGAGTTGCTGGGCTTCGTTATGCTCTTGAAGTTGCAAAGCATGGAACGGTTGCCGTAATAACCAAGGCTGAGCCACATGAAAGCAATACAAACTATGCTCAAGGCGGTGTTAGTGCAGTGTTGTCTCCCTCAGATTCTGTAGAAAGTCACATGCAAGATACCATTATTGCAGGTGCTTATCTATGTGATGAGGAGACTGTCAAGGTAAGCTTGAATGACATTGCATCTTTCTCATTCTGTACAGTTGTTGCGCTTCTTTACAACTTCAAATACAACTTTATTTTTGACTTCAGACTTCCATGTCATTTGAACATCAAACCTCCTGGTTGCGAGCTTTTAGTAAAACAAATTGACTGAGCTTCTAGCGAGGCTTACACCAAAACCCTTTGATTATGTGCTTCTATCAAGTACCGAAGACAACCACAATATGTTCCATACAGCTATACTCAGAAATCTGAAGCATTGAGAGTTGTGACCCACAATGTAGTTTGTAAAAGGCCAAGTTGTTCAGTTTCAAGCCAAGAAGCAGACAGCTTTTCAGATTTCATGCTTTCCCAAGCTATCCCAACCTAAATATAATCAATCAATCTCTTGCTCTGTATGCGAACAGGTTCTTCATCAAACAGAAACCCAGATAAATTAGTATGTCAACTAATGCAGCATCTGCTACAGAAAAACCTAACCTTGATCATGAGTAGACGTTCAACTTTTGATAAAATATATGTCAAATCAAACCTTGCTCAACATACAGAAAAAATTCATTTGATGACTAGAGCTTTAGTTTTGAAAAATCTAGCATTCCTCTCTGAATTCTATGGTAAGGCTAAACTAGCAAGCACATTTGTACCATAAGTTTCTTAGACTGAATGACTCTTTAAGAATCTACGGAATTTGACTTATTCTTTTGTGTCCTGTATGGATGTATGTCTTGTCCCTTTACATGATAAGCATGTACCTATTTGCTCTGCAACTTATTTATACCATACGTAGCCTACAATAATCGGTTTATCATCTAGACAGTATTTTCCAGGAGAGGGTGAAAAAAAACTTTCAAGTTTGCTATAAACTACTAATGGAAGGTTTTATTGAGTTACAGGCGTAGGCCATTTAAAACTTAACATCAACCTTAAAATAGCCTCCTCAATATTGCTACATCTCTGAAATTTAGTAGCCTGTATCTTTTGTTGCTCAATTAACCTCAATCAAAGACTTTGTCTTTCACCAACTGTAAATTAAAAGTCCACCTTTAGCTCCATTTGATAAACTTTATGGCTAATGCAAGCTCTCCCAAACTCCAGACAGTTTCTAACCTCATAGACATTGGACCTCCATGCATGCCTAACTAATCCATAGAAGTTTTCAAGACTTGCTGTTACATTTAGTATCGTCTTTTGCTATCAGCTTTTCCCTAAGAACCATAGATGAACTGGAGCATTCAAAGACAGATCGGTCTTTCACATATGAAAGTAGTTCTTACTAAAGAGTACCGTACCTTTGATCCTCTAAGATGAAGCTTGAATAGCCTTCACATGCTATTGTAAAGTCCCACGTCAGGAAAAGAGGGCTTACAGTAGAACTAGACTGTTTATATTTGTTTGTTTAATTAGCTATTATTTTTGGCTAGAATGAGGAGATTTTTAGCAGAAATTGTTTTGGTCTTTTTTATGTATCACAAATTCTTAGAAAAGACCATCTACTTTAATTATCAAAGAAGACGAGCTTCGTCCAAGCTAAATCAACTCAAGCTTATTGCAAGCTCAATTTAAATAAGAGATATGTATCCCTTTGTTAGATAGCATGGCTTAGTCTTTTTAAAATTAAAATGAGTATTGCAGCACTAATACATCCTTTCCAGACTTAATAATTTTGCCATATAGTTGGTGAGCTGGCTTGAGTTATTGCAGGGTTAATTTTATTCTTTAGATAAGATGCTCGAGCCGTTTTAGATCATTTTGACTTTTGACACATTATCTAAGGCTCTCAAAGTCTGGTGTGAATGAGAGGATTAGAACTGTTTTGAAAAAATAAAAATATAAAAAGATGACTGAAATAACTGAATTAAGACTTTTGAAGAGTAGTGCCTCTTTTATAGTTTTTCTTCTTTACAACTTTGAAGCCACTATAGGAGGAGGCTTGCATGTAGGTTTGCTTGTGTATTATACTGGTGGTGCACTATGCCTTTCTCTTGGCCTATCATCCTTTATCGTTTCCATTAGTTTTTTTTTCTATTGTATTATGTTTCTTATTTTCCGTTCATAATTGCCATATTAGGCATTTAATTATCTTTATAAATGAACTTTTTTTTTTAAATCTAACATATATGCTGGTTTTGCAAAATAGGCTGCTCACATCTTGCTCTTTTTTTTTTCTTTTTGGTTAGATCATTTCTGAGTCTTTATTGTTGTTGTTGTTGTTGTTATTGTTGTGCAATCACTGGGACTGGCTTCGATCTCTAATATTTCGATGTGAGCAACTCCAGCCTTTAAAATCATAATGACAACAGAAGACCATAGTTCATGCTAGTGTTTACTAGACACGAAATCATCTTTTCGCTTGAACCTTCCAAAATTTTGTGCTTTCAGCATTATGTAGGATCTGTATTTTGTAGGTTAGAGCTTAGACTTGTGATCTAAGGACATGTGACTATGTGAGGAACGCTAGACTTTTGAAATCACAGTGAGGATCGACGGCCATATGTCATGACTGGTGCTCACTATGTTCTCATGATTTTGTCTTTTGTTTATGTTCTCAAGCCATTAGTTTGTCATAATCCTTGTGATTATTTACTTTTCTGTTTTTCTGGAACTAATTTTAATTGATTTGTTGTATATGGTGTATTTACTAGAGTTCATGTATGTTATTCATTCGTATGATCTTAGGGTCTAGTTGAATAGTGTTTGTGTTGACAGACGTTATGTTTAAATGGTCATTGTAATGAATTTCTGGGTTTCTTTTTGCAGGTTGTTTGCACAGAAGGGCCAGAGAGGATTAGAGAATTGATTGCAATGGGTGCATCCTTTGATCATGGTGAAGATGGAAATTTGCATCTAGCTAGGGAAGGAGGACACTCCCATCATAGAATAGTTCATGCCGCTGATATGACTGGAAGGGAGATAGAGAGGGCACTATTAAAGGCAATTGACAGAGATCCTAAAATCTTTTTGTTTGAGCACCATTTTGCAATAGATCTGCTGACTTCCCAGGTTAGTTTTGTATGTGCTTATTCTCTAATTTTTTGATTTATAGTGTAGCATCCTTAGATTAAACATACTTAGATCATTTCCCTAGAAAAAATGAAGTAATCATCTTTGCTGCAATTTCATATAATGACCTATAATAGTAAATATGAATTTCCATTTGTCCCAGTGTCACTGTGTGAAGGTAATTTGCAGTGAAATTGAACAGGTTGTCCCGACTCCTATGGTTGTAAACAGTTGTAGTATTTGTAACATCATAAATTTCATACTCCCTCCATTTCCACCAATTCTTTGCATTTGACTTTTGACACTATTTGAGTTCATACTTTGACCGTTAATAAATCAAAATACATAATTGAAAAAATTATAAAATTATAATCATATAAAAATATATTCAAATACAAATCTAACCATTATAAATTTATAAGTTAAAATTTTTTATTTTTAAAGATATTAATAGTCAAAGTATGACATTGGCAAGTGTGAAAAGTC
>CAAKMY010085414.1:13607-25623 GCA_901111285.1 Corrigiola litoralis | reverse complement strand
TATATTTTGAAGTATATAACAATTGATAGCTCTTACTAACTGGAGGGTTATTGCCAGCAAAGGAGCAACCATGGCGTATCATATATTGAACGTGAAGGACGAAAATCAATCAATCAACAGTTTCACCCATTTACATACAAATTAATTACTCCATTTCCTCCCAATCCCGAAAAACCACAGATAAAACCAAAATCTGTTCCAAATTAAGTGATAAATAGCTTAACCATACTTAATCTGAATTTGTTAGAAATCTGGCATCTGATCGCCAAATATCATGATGTCTCACTAACCACTTAAATTGAAGCAAAAGAGTGTTATGTGAACATCATTCCTTACGGAAATGTCAATTCCTTTGATCGATCAAGAATGAAATAACAAAGTCACTTATTGAGATTTTTAGTTTCAGATTATTTGGGTTGCTCTACTTAAAAGACTGGACAGGTTAGCAATGTTTCATCATCTAATATCCCTTTATGATCCATCCATTGAATTATAAGATTTCTTTTCTTAAGCATATGAGATTAAATGGAACTTTGGCCTGCAGAGCCACTTTAAGATGTCCAAAGCTACTTTGAGAAAGAAGATACTGCATTTGCACCATACCAGCGGTACTAAAAAAATTCCTTGAAAATTAGCGAATTTTTACATACCATTACATTAAAATGTAAGGAGCTGCTACTTATTACTGATGACAAATGAAAAGAAAAACCTTGCACTGGCCGGAGAGATAGGTCATATGTATCCTATTAACATCTTATAGAACAGTCATTCTATTTTCCATTTGTATCAAACTCACTACGTAGTACAAAGTTTACAGAAGATCTCATTTTCTTTATTTCAATAAATTTCAACTTCCAACGAAGCTCTCAAGAATAGAAAATCTTTAAAGTAATGCCTAAAAACATTCTGCTGTAAGCATAGACAGCCAGAGGCTGATTCAGACACCACCGAAAAGAAACAGATCTTACTTCTTACTATGCCCTAGCACTATCACCTTTATTATGACGTCACAAAAATAAGACATATTCATAAGTTGTAAGTTAGTCAACGGCGTCAAAAGACTAACCTGCATTCTCGGTAGCATTGTTTGCGATGCCATTGTAGCTGACATGTTTGAAATCTGAAATAAGTAGAATAGATCATCAATATCTGGATCTTTCTTTCAAAAATAAAAATCTGTCCACATTTTGGTGGGCCTCTTTTCCTCTCAGTTTGTACGTTCTACTCTCATTAATGAAACTATTCATCTTTCAAAAAAATAAAAAAATAACACCAATTCCTTGCGAAGGAAGAGGAAACATTCAACTATTCTTATTTAAAACGCACAGTAATTCACGGATAAAAATCATGATGGAGAAACAATAGTCAAATTCTAAGGTCAGTGAAAGGACAAGACCTCTAAAAGATTCTTAGATGGCATTTATGAGTTACTTTGCTCAAAACATGCAATAAAACAGGAAATTCGACCAATGCAAACATTCCATCCACATGAAGCAGATAATGTAGATTATAGCACGATTGTTCATAAAACAATAGAATAAAATCTGAAAAGTTTTTCAAAAGAAGGTGCATGTTTTACCATAGGAGCATTGGCCGAATTCTGAGCAGCATTAAATAAAGCTGTATTAGCTGGTCCAGAAAATTGCCCCATATGACGATTCAGCTGGCTTCCTTGGCTCAATTGGCTTTGCCCAATACCATGCTGCTGCATATTTCCAGAGGCTAGCTGCCTACCTTGATATTGTTGACTAGCTATCGGTTGAGAAAATTGCATCTGTGTTTGTCCTTGCAGCTGGTAAGATGCAGTAATCTTGTTGAGTTAATGTACAAAGAAATTCTGGACACATCCATTTCAGGTAAAAGTTAAAAACACAATCTCAACAAACAAAGATGACTTAACTATAACTCTATAAGGCCATCAAACTAGAAACTAAGACAAAAACATATTTGTTCTGGAGAAACTTATTCCTTTTCTGGTTGGAGTGGAAAGCTTAATACCCTGAGAGCAGCCAAAAAGGTCGCAAGAAAGTAGACAAAGTAGGCGAAATGGGGCCACTTCTAATTCTAACAAACATAAAGAATCCCCTCTTAAGTAGAGAGAGACGCAAACCTCCATATTCAAATAAAGCAACAAGAGCTTTGAATGCTACAATATCAAGTAAGCGCCTAGGCACATTGATCATTTGAAGAAACATCAAAAAACATAGTATCAAAGACAGCGTAGACTTTAGACGGTAGCAGATGCAAAATGATAGTATACTGAACAGATTCAACACAAAATGTATATGCTTAAATCTTAATACAAGTTCGGGGAGCTCCACGAGGACTAGCCATTCAGCTGACAAACAGCAAAGAGCGATTTTATAAAAAGTGACAAATTCTAAGCTATGGCAGTAGAGACAGGATCTAATTAAAGTGAGAGGGGATAATTAGATACCGATTGGAACTTCTGCTGAGCCTGAGTCTGCATATCATGAAGTTGTGGCAGCTGGTTCTGCAAAAAGTATTATGGCAATTTAATCAAGAGGAACCAATAGGTCAAGTATAACATCTCTAACAGCTTCCACCTTGAGAGCCTAGTTCATAGTCTACTTGACGAGGTCAACAACGACCTTTTCTTGAAAAAAAATGGTACGGAGTAACAATAGCAATAGTCTACATAATTTAATAAACAAAATGAAGCTCCAATCATGTATCACCTGTGATATATTTTGCTGTCTTTTTTATATATATTGAAGTTTACAGTGTGGGTGTGCTTGGGTAAGGAGGGGAACCTTGGTAAGGTCAATAAGGAAGGAGTCTCTGATATATGTCAGGTGAAGTACTGACTCATCATTACCAGTACTAGAAGGTGATGTGAGAATCACTGCTCTCCCAGCCACACCCAATCTCGTGTAACCTCCCACAGGCACATGCCAAGGAAAGCCCATGAGACAATGGAAACCCTTTCCATTGCCTTTTTTCTCTTTATTATATAAATCACATACTGATGAATAGAGATTAGTATTATTAGCCTATCTCTTTACAAGATTCTGGATAGATCTAGTGATCCAAATAACGGCTGCCTACCAGAATTTTCTTCTCTAATTCATAAAACTCAAGCCACCATTCATCACCGATGAGCTCTAGTGACAACCATTAATGTGTTTTTCTCAGAGGTAAATGTCTCTCCACCAGAAAACGAATAAACTATCTAATCCACTACTTGCATCTGTGTATTTCATGGCAAGTTAATGTTATCCTTAGGAATTGGTAGCTGTTCCAGTGTTACACAATCAAGGTCGTAGGGTGTGTGAGGTACATTGAGCACATGCTTTTTACTCCTTGCTATGGGGTTCTCATGTCATACAAACAGTGAAGTCCAAGGAAGTTCTTGTTGCGGGTTTGACAATAGATGCATACCATATAAGAATGAGAAAACCTAATATCATACCAGATCTTAAGGGTTTAGACTTTAGATAACAGAGATGTCAAAAGTCTGAACACCAAAGAAAATGGGGAGAGAAACATGAATAAAGAAATGGACATACAAGGAAGTGTAATCTTCAAGTTCTTAAACTCGGTTTCACTGGCAATCGTGGCATCGTATCCAACTCTCGTCCAATACAACCTAGGATTGCAATCGTGGTGACAGGTGATCTATGAAACTTTACCATGCAGTCCCTATGCATTGTTGCAGTTTAATACCCCACTCTCAACAATAATGTACGTCGACGGAAGGAGGGGGCCAAGAGGGTTACTGTAGCAAATGTGAAAGAAACCGAAAGGTTAAAATCTTTACGCTAAGCCAATTTTCAAAGCTCAGGCCCTGATCTCTTCAACTGAGACTCACTGGACTAGAAAAAAAATTGAACTGCTTGAAAGAAACTGAAACTGCCAAAAGTAACTGAAACTGCTGAAAGTACTGGAAGTCTGAAATTAAGTGCTTAAATTGCTGAAAGGAAAAAGAAATTAAAACTGGAAGTTGTCGAAATTCATGTGAGGATATGGAGTTGATTTTACACTCCAAATGATCTTTACATTACCAAACGTGAGAGGAGCACTAATAAACGTGCTCTCACACGGAGCGTGAAAACGTTTTTGGAAGCACAAAAATCACTCCGCCCAAAAGACAGATTCCTAGACAACCCCCCTCCCCCCCCCCCAAAAAAAAAAAAAAAAAGTAAAAAGGCTGCTGTCTGTAAAGAAGCTGACGAATTGGGAGGGCAGTACCGTGAAACTTCTCCTTTATGAAATCTAATAAACCTTCAATTCCGACACCTTTCACTTATTATCATCCGGACTAGTCATAACCCGTATACATAAGACATGTGATGAGACACACGCAAATATGTTCAATAACATTAGCAAATCCATTGAGAAAACATGAGTGACTGAAACTGCACAAGTATTACCTGCATGGCAGACTGTCGGAGTTGTTGCTGAGCGAGAAGCTGCTGCTGCTGGTGATGAGGGAGTTGCATAAGTTTCTGTCTCTGCTGTTGAAGTTGCTGTTGTTGCAATGATTGCTGCTGAGGAGAGGGTGCATTCATCATATTCGTCCCAGATCTTGGCGAGTTTGCATACGGTAGAGGGGATGCTGTATTATCGAAGGAAGAAGTTGTGGTGCCAGCAGAAGGCGAAGGCACTGATCGTCCAAGAAGCTGGCCCCCAGAAGCCTGCACCAAAATCATTAATAATTCAACAAAAAGTACAAGGCAATGCATGATATTCAGTCAACACAACAATGAAAGTAACATAAGTAAAGATTTACATTGCATCAAATTAAGAAGCAAATAACTGAAACAGCAAGAAGTAGCCCAAGTATATCATAGGCAAACAACCATAACTTTGTAAACCAAGAAGCAATTTGTTGATTGAAAAGCTTTACGAAATACTCATATCAGGATCATGCATTCAAATTAAGAAGTTTTAGTAAGAGTGAAAAAAGTCAGATCCTGTGCCCTCAGGCGTGGAAATCAAAATCCAGCTCTTTGTTTCAAATAAGTAAATAACATGTCTAGGTCTAGACCTGCGTCCTCAACCAACATATTTTGGATGGGGATAAGAACTATAATGATCGAAGGAAATAGGTTGCCACATTTAGAGCTAGATGCAAGTCAAGCTACTACTGGCTAGCTGTTCAAGACAATCAAAATTCAAATTAGCTTGCTTTCTTTGATGCTTGAGCTTGAATTTGGCTGATTGAGCAATCCAAACTTTAATTTGAGGTTCTGTTTGACTCAAAAGCTCGAATCATAATTTTTTAATTATTTGGAATATAATTAAAAAAGGAATATATGACCCAAAAAGTAGAAAAGAAATGGCCCACAAAAATGGGAACAGTTAAAAGAAACAAGGAAGCTTCTGAACTTGATGCCCAAGCTCAAGCTTCTTAAATCTAAAGCAAACCAATCCGAGCTTGATTAATACCCATCTAGCCTCAAATGATACCATATTTAACCATATATGGCAATAAAGAAGCACATCGGTTTGCACAACCAGATACCTTCACTAGTTAGAAGTTCAAAATTAAACCAAAACCATGCTAGTTGTTGAATCTAGCGATACGATTGAAACATATATATGTATACCTGCACTGGAATACCCTGATTACTGAGATTTGCCGATGACATGGGAGGAGCATTCTTCGAGTACGTGCCTGAAAGTTGACATTCCAAAAGATGAAACCAAGGAAAAGTATCAGAACAAACAAAAGTTGATTATCATAAATGATAAGAAAGCAACTCCTTATCTACCAGATCCATCACCATATGTCTGAGCCCCCTCCCCAACAGTGAGCACATCAACAAGATGTGATGGAAGTGGTGATGTAACATGCCTCTGATCTACAGGTAGCCTTAACCCTGCAGAAAGTATAAATAAATTATGCCAAAGGTAGGTAGAAAAAGACCCAGTAAGAACTGCATGTAATAGATTAGAATCCGAGTCAAGGCTCTAGCTCAAGCCTCAGCTACAGAGAGGCACTATAACAGAATTCATTGGATTTACATGCAGATATAAATGAAAAATGGCTATGTCAGGACAGGATAAATCTGAAAATTTGAGGGTAGAATGTCATAATCATCATGCCCATAGCTATTAAGTACATTATTAATGGAGGAAGGCAAGCAGATGACGAAGGGACAAAAAGAATGAAAAAGATAAACCACAATGTCAGCCTCCACAACGAAACCCATCCCCCACCCTGTGAAGAGGGGAGGGAGACATTGAACATAGATATATGAATGTAAGGACTAACAAGTGGTCCTTAATTTGCCAAGAGCATACACATTTTCCTTGCAAACAAACTACTAACTACTCAAACACTCACCTTCGCCATGATTTACAGCCGCCCTAAGCAAATTTTCCTGTTCTTGAATTTTCGCAGCTAAGGCCTTATCTACAGTAGGAACAGTGCTCAACCTTTGACGACTATCAAGACCATATGCCTTGCGGGTATCAGCTATAACTTGTTCAGCATTTGTACAGGCTTTAGCAATCATCTCAATTCTAGCCTGACACAACGAAAAAATGAACTTTCTGAAGGACTGATATGCGAACTAGAATCCAAATCACAAAACACCAAGTCACCTTCAGCTTATCAATTTGTGCAGATACTGACAGATTTTGCATGCCAAGCAGCAATTGCTCTCTCTTAGAATTGTCATCCATTTCCATCTCGGGCAACAACTTGGACGACAACATGACAGGCAGTACTGTATACAAGACAAGATTGATTAAACAATCTAAGTACCTTTAATTAAAAAGGAAACCTCAGTAATTCTGGAAAAATGAGAGCATAGTTTTCAGTCAAATATGTTGCTACGGTCATTTTAAAAAAGGAGTCCTGGATCTTTAATCAGTTAGCCCAAGTCACTGTCTGGGTAGAATGCAAATGAGATGCACACTATCTTTAAAAGGCCCAAGGTGTGTGGTTTAAGATGTTATCGAGCCCCACCATAAAGTCTGATTTACATAACCACCCTACCTCCCACCCTCATCCAGTTTAACATTTATGTTTCACTTCCTAGTCTTCTTTCAGTCAAATCTCTCAAGTTTGTACATTCTTTGGTGATTTCTCTCTTCATCTCACCAACTCTCTCTTTTTCCTCTCTCTAATTTCTCATGGCAAAGCTCTTCGAGTAAGGTCCTCTTACCAATGGAAACGGACTAATTATCATCAAAATTCATTTGGGCTTGCCATAAATCTTAAATCTGAAACTAAAGACTGAAGTCGCCTTATTGAATTCAATAAAACGAGGTTCAATTCTTAGTTGTCAAGCATGATCTACATTTTCATTTCCTGCTGAACCAATTTCCTCCACAGAACAAGCAAAATGGAGGGATTAAGGTGTATGATGTCACAAACTAAACCTATGAAGCTCGGACCTTCATTTTTCCTCAAGTACCCGTGTAGGAAACTTACAACATGGACATGGGTTCGGACATTGGGCACTTTAGTTTAAGCTAAAAAAATGCAAGGTTGGGGAAAAAAAAATAGTTTAGTCTGACACCCAGACATGCACCCGTTTCGAATACTAGACACCTAGTCCAAGCAACATAGAGCTGAACATCTCTTTCACATGAAAAGCACAACCTTGACTAAATGGAGATACTTACTGGTGGCATTCTCGGCATTAACATTCTTAGGGAACACCACAAAAGACTTTGAGACCTTCTTTATGTCTTCCACAATGTTGAACAACTCGAGATTCACCATCGAAAATTGACCCACAACATCTTGCCTGGTGCCACAAACAACTGCAAACAGTTAGCACCTCAACACAGCAATCCCATTTGAAACACAACCCAATCTAGCTAGCAAATCAAACTCAGCCACTGCTCACCTTGTATAAAGACTTAACCTTTCTTCCTGATAAAATAAGTCGTGTTTTATAACTTTCAGAAGTAAAACTATTTGTGATACGAAATTCATGCATGCAACCTGTTAGTCAACTATTGATTGATCTAACATCGAATACTTCCCGACCAATTTCCTCCTACTAAAAGTTCATGACATTCAACTACACACCTATAATCGAATTTATCAATGTCCATAGTTCAAACTCAACTAGGATAAAAATCTATAACCCTAAACTGATATAGAACTAAATAGAATATCAGCACAACCACCTATTTGTTTTCTATACTTTCACTAATTTCTTCAAATGTCCAAAACACGAACCAGCAAGAAATGAATCTTTATTTCAAGTCAATAAACCTAATTAAAATTTCTCCATGTATCATACTTAAATTTTCTAATGTCCATTTCCAATAGAGCCAAAAATTTACTAAAATTCTTTTGTTTTGGATTATATGGGATTTCATCAAAATGGCTCATATAACCATAAGCGCTCCTTCTAATCGTGAATTAGCAAATGTTTGGTGCAGTTCAGGTCAAGGCTCACTTGGAAACAACCTTTATGTGTGATTACAATGTAGGGGAAACACTTACCCCTGCATACACAGGACACCCCCCCCCCTCCTCTTGCGCGGGAGCCTCTTTATACGCATCGGGGTCATGATGATGTTATATCATACTCCAATTTTCTCTAATAACAACACTTGTGTACCATCCACACAACCCCAAATTATCATACAAAGTCAAAAATTGATTTACAATGGTCACTTTTCATCAACATAGTAATAAAAGCGACCACTTTAATACCGTCTAATTTTAACTGGTCTCATACAAGACTTGTTGAAACACAACTACCATAATCTAATCAAATTCTCAATCATCCTTATGAAAAAAGCCAAACCGAAAACACAACCCCAAATTATCATACATAGTCACAAATAGATTTAAAGTAGTCACTTTTCATTAACATTGTAACAAAAGCAACCACTTTAGCCCAAAATATCACCACTTTAATACCTAAAATTAGACGGTCTCATATAACACTTTCGAAACACAACCACCACAATCTAATCAAATTCTCAATCACCTCATCTACCAAACATAACAAGTAACATACTCCTAAAGAAAAGCTAGGGTTTCACAATACAATTATCACAAATATGCATAACAATAATGATAATAATAATATCTCAGCTCCCCACTAACTTCTTGTAAATATTTCCGGGTTGAATTCCGTTTTGTTACCCACATATTTACTAGAATTAGCTTTGCTATTGCTAGAAGAGCAGTGCCCATATAGTATCTCAGCTCTCGGCTCCCCACTAACTTCTTGCAACTATTTTCGGGTTGAATTCCGTGCTGCTACCCACATATTTACTAGAATTAGCTTTGCTATTGCTAGAAGAGCGGTGCCCATATAGTATCTCAGCTCTCGGCTCCCCACTAACTTCTTGCAACTATTTTCGGGTTGAATTCCGTGCTGCTACCCACATATTTACTAGAATTAGCTTTGCTATTGCTTGAAGAGCGGTGCCCATATAGTATATCAGCTCTCGGCTCCCCACTAACTTCTTGCAACTATTTTCGGGTTAAGTTCCGTGCTGCTACCCACATATTTACTAGGATTACTGGATTAGCTTTGCTATTGCTACAGGAAGCGGTCGCCCAGATAGTATCTCGGCTCCCCTCTAACTTCTTGTAAATCTTTCCGTATTATCAAAATAATAATAATAACAAAAAAATAAAAGAAAAGAAAAAAGTTAAGAGGAGGGTGGGGGCAACCATTTAGGGAGGGCGTTGGAGCGAGAGAGGAGGTCGAAGTCCTCGAGAATACGAGTGATGGCTTTGAACAGGCTTACTGCCCGTGTTTTTACTGACTCCAAATTCAGCGTCTGCTGTATCCCGAGGTCTAACCGTTCCGCCACCTGCTGCGGTGGTTGCTGCGGTGGTTGTTGGTGCTGTCCGCCCATCATTGTGTCCATTTGCCCGCCAATGCCAGCTGTCAGTTGTGTAATACTGTAACAGACTTAACTGTATGCTCTTTTTCTACTTACAACTGTAATTTTTGTATTTTTTCGGTAGAATGTTGAGTAAATACAAAAAATGAAATAACCTACCTATAATTAGAGTCGGTAAAAAATGATATAATACGATATGAAATAACACAAGGTTAGCAGGTTTGGATAGAGTGTTTTGACCCATTTAAGTAATAATTATAGGGCGTTGTTGATAGGTATCGAATTTGGATGTCACCCTCGTATGCATGTGTATTATTATTATGCTTGATGGACCCCATTAATAAGAGAGATTATAATAATACATTGTGAGAGGGTTGGCGCCCGAATTCGGTACCACCCGATGGCGCCATCTTATTTTAAGTATTTGGGTCGACGCGAAATTTAAATGGGTCGGGTTAGGGTTGGGATGCGAAACACGAACTCGAACCGAATGACCCGTTTATAATAAACAAGGGTTATCGTAGTAAAAGTCAAATATGGTCTAGTCGAATATTTTACTGATCCATATATGAGAGCAAAATAGAAAATTATAACCAAAATGTTTGACTTTGTTGTTAAATTGCCTAAAAGGTGCACAACCCGACGACACAACACGATACCCGACACGGAATAAACGGGTTAGGGTTAAGGGCTTTCAACTCATTTAAGTAATTGGGTCGACAATAACCCGACACGAAAGTTAATGAGTCGGGTTAGGGTTAAGGGTTTTATGACCCATTCAAACTTGACGCGACACAAACCGTTTGCCAACTCTATCTATAATAAATGGGTATTTTCCTATTTTTTTGAATGGTAATAGCAAAACTTTTTACATCAATAATATAGTGTCACGTGAAATATTTCAAGATGAATCATTTAGAATTGCTCCATGAAGAACACTAAAAATTCATATCATGATATTTCCTATAAAAAACCATGAAAGTATACAATGATGGAAATGTTTGGTTATACCAAAAAGCATATTAAAAAGAAATTATATACACATCGAGTGTATATAATAAGCCCTATAATCAAGCGATTGATTTAAATTTTACTTAAACAAATTCCCCATAGTCATATTCTCTCTTTTTGAACTTACTAGTGTAACAACCCGTATCATAGTGACACATTTTGTAAATGATGTTATAAATCGAAAAAAATATTTTTTTTAGATGATAAACGTAAAGTTGATATCTACACCCTATTATTTTATCAAAAAAAAATTATCTACACCTTATTTAGTGATTTAAAATGAGCACTTGGCAAGATGAGTAAGGTGTTGTGACCATGAAAGTGTTGGATTTTAGAGGAGGGGTGCAAAGCTTAAGAGTGAAGAAAGGTTCACTAAGTGATGTGTGGAGAGTGGTGAATATGACTACGGCGAGTGGTGGAGTTTAAATTGGGAAGACCGATATTAACATTTTATTCAAATTACTTTTATTTACAATTTTTGAAATATCATTTATGATTTCGTAAAATCAGATTAATTATAGAGAAAATTAGGGAATAATATTGACGATATTATAGCAAAATAAAGAGTTAAGTTTTATGTGTTTTGACATTGTTGTCTTAAAGTTTTTTTCACTGACCACCATAGTGAGTTTAACAGATATTTTAATACGATGTCATGCCACTTTCCAATTTTCTAGTTATTGCATTTATATCTAGTAGTTTTTTGGTTGGAGCAAAGTTATCTAGAGCTTTAAAATTCCCATAAATTAATAATTAGAAAGATATTGATAAGAATTTAGTAAAAGGAGGAATTAAAATTTTCATGGGAAAACTATAAATTCCCACAAAACATGAGTAGCTAACTCACTCTTGGATGATTCACTATTCATGCATTTTTTATGCTATATATGATTTCCTTTAAAATTTCTTTTGTCTAAAGTTTAATAATAAGGATAGTCACATAAGATATGATAACTTTTTTATTTTTTGATAAATTGTATGAAAATCGCATTGTTTAATCAAACAAAATCCAAGAATTCAAATAATGTAAATCAAAATTCATGTACATAAAATTTAACGAAACTAAATTTACGAAAAAAGCCATTTCATATTTACGTAATTTTTATTAATGTATGAACCTCACAACCCCACCAATCGTGTTGTTTCTGAGAAGTGGCGGATCTAGGGAGGTTCGTGGGGGTGCAACCGAACCCCCCGGCTTTTG
>CAAKMY010085414.1:0-13483 GCA_901111285.1 Corrigiola litoralis | reverse complement strand
GGATACATAAGACCTAGGTTCAAGTGAAATTCTGGATCCGCCAATGTTTCTGAGTAGGATTCTTTATCAAGCATAAAAAAACTGAATACAAATCTGCAAATAAAACAATGTGACAATATACTATCCCTTTATTTATTTTGTTTACATGACATAGAATCCAACACAAAAAGCAACAAAATCTACTTTTATCTAACAACCACCAAAAAAACAGAAAAGTAAACGACCACGCCAAGTCACTAAATTTGGTAAAAGTAATAAAAGGTCACATTCCCAGCAACACAAACTCCAACTTAAACTGATCAGATCAGATCAGTTCAGTTCAGTCAGAAGTCAGAACATGCAACTGCACTCGTGTCATCTCATTTAACTTACGTTTCACATCACGATTGGCCCTTGTCCCCTAATCATCACCCACTTGTCACGTGAACCCGACCCGCTTGTCTTTTCGGTCCAAATTCAACGTCTCTTCTCTCTCCTATTTTTTCTTTGACCCTTTATTTTTTTTCCTAGCTCATTTTTTTTTTTGTATTTCCAACAATAATATTTCCTAAAATAATTCACCCAATTCAATTATTTTAGCTATTTATTTGATAATATATAAGTACCCTTTTGTTTTTATTACACGGATATTGAATATCAAGTTTTTTTTCCCATTGTTTGTGACCTTTATGGTGCAACAATGGCTGTCTACATGAGGTACCAATCTTTTTTTTTTTTTTTTTATGGTATGTTCTTAAAGTTTTTGGATATCTATGTTGTTTATGAATATGTTTGCAATATTGGGTTTCTAATGATTTTAGCCTTTAAGGTGTTATTGTTGATCATTACATGATTGAGCTGATTCATGGATCATATGATCCACATTTTGGGTAAACTGAGCTGGTTAAAATTTTTTTTTTTGTAAAATTTGGGTTCAAGTTTGCTAGGAGATTTATGTGTAAAGGCTCCTTATTTAGAAATATAATAGAAGGTTGTAGTAGTAGACTAGTAGTTGGGTAATCTGGCAGTGTAATGTAAACTAGAAAGTGTGAAATTTATTTTAGAATGAATGCTATGGCCTAAGTTACTTAATTTTTGAAGAGCATATAGATTTGGCAACATCTGACTTGTGGTTTGGCAGGGGAGGACCCAGTGAGTAGCGAGGGGTAGTATAGGCTACCCTCAAATTTGTAAAATTTGGTAGAAAAAGGTAGAAAATTTGTGAGAGAGTAGAAAATGGTAGAAAATATAAGCATACGCTACCCCCATTTTAAATTCTTGGATCCGCCCCTGGATTTGTAAAATGACATGGAAGTAGGTTTAGTCATGTTCTTTTCTACTGTGATATGCAAACTTACTAGAAGTGGAGTAATGTGTGAAGTCATGTGGATTTTAATCATGAGTAGATGAAGAATAGCAAGGTATTACTATTGAAGCTTGTATATAGCACCTGAAAGGGAAGATTTTGGTCATGTTGAGAGATGGGGAATTTTGCAGGGCAATTTGGTTTGTTTTTGTTAAGGAATAAGGGTGGACATTTTTCTTAAAAAAGAAGATTGTTTTATAGATGTTTGAACTCTATATTAATGTGAACTTTGGTACAAATGGATGATATTGATTTGTGTAGTGGAGGGTGGGGGGAGGGAGTGGATATGTGATGTGGTGGCATGGGGATGATAATCGTAGGAAGTTATCCTGAGCCCATGGAACTTTACATACCTTGATCATTACTATGTAGGATGGCATAAGTGGTAAGGTGCCTAGCCATAATTAATTTTATGCTAGAGAATCATTTGGGGTAAGGGCAATTTACCGTGAGAAAATCATTTACGTAGAGTTGGTGACCAAGGCTAGGTCCAATGGAAAATTGGATATGGTCTTCGTCTTTGTTGGTGTTTTTTTGGAGATTTCACATTGTGTCTAATTGTCACAAGACGAGTTCCAGATTTCCACTGACCCTTGAATCCTTCACTGTATCTCCTCATAAGCTCTCATTCCTGGTCCCCTTTTGGTAGTTTAACTCATTCCTATCTGTTTGCAGGTTTCACTGTCGCTGAAAACTGAAATGATTAATAAGCTTAGTAAATTAAGGGATGGTTTATTGTCTTTGATCCTTCTTATCTTCGGCAATGCAATTAGCATCAAATGGGAGTCACGGAGAAGAGAGTTCAGAAACAGAACCCATTTTATCTGAGTCGCAGATTGTGGAAGAGCCTCAGGAAGAAACTCCTCTTTGTGAAATCAGAATTATAAACGAGGATGATTTGGCTGTAAACGAGCTGAAAAATGTTGAAGCCGACGAGAGTTGCAGTCTAGTAAATTCTGAACAACCACAGTGCCGAATATGTCTCGACAATGAAGGTTTTCTTACCACCAGTGAATTCCTTTATATATCGTCTTCTGTCCTCTGATCGTGTAGCATCCTGTCTCTGTTTGTATATTGTCATATGCTATTTCATTGAAATGACCTGCTGGCAACTTTATGTGCATTTCTTTTATTATTTTGAACCTTGTGGTGATCTTATCATATGTAAATCCAATGATTTGATGTTGTTACGATGTTATCTATGTCAGGTTCAGATTTAATTGCTCCATGTCATTGCAAAGGCACCCAAAAGTTTGTCCATAGATCGTGTCTTGACAATTGGAGATCTACGAAGGTATATGTCTTTTTGTTTTGTCGCTAGAAGTTGTAGTTCTTATAAGAAAGTCTCTTACATATTAGACTATATTTTGCCGTCCTCTAGACCAGTGATTTTACGTATATCTAATTTCACAACTGCTGTATTTTAAATGTAATAGGAGTTACCAAAGCAGTCTATGTCATCAAGAAACATAGTCTTTTATCTGACGAAAAAAAAGAGAAAGCAACAGCGCTGTGTGATTACTTACCATTGTTTAATGATTTTAGAAGTCCTTGTTTAAAGTAGGCCAGCTAAATACTCTAATTAGTATTTGCTGCCAATGGTGGTTGGTCTTGTGAGAGTCTCGATATGATTATTCTTGCTTCCACTGAACCATGTCCTCTTTCATCTTGCTCATCTACTATTATCATCCGCGGAGCTCTTTTGTTTGAGCTCGTCAATTTATACCTTCTAAGTAGAAGCCATTCTATCTATTTCAGATTCGGGTAATATGTATCTATTTTTGATGTTTAAATGTGAAACAATGGGATTGCCTTTGATTGACGATTTGAAGTACTTGTGGCTCCTACAAGGAAATTATCCACTTACATTTGATTTTTGATACATCAATATCAATTCTCCTTCAGTAGCAGATACACCAAAGCATTGCCAGGGTTCTGGGTGGGTAAGAAATGTACAACTTTATATAGGCTTACTTCTAGATATAATTGCAAAGAGGCTGTTTGTGATTTTCTGTTAGACCCTTCAGTGAAACTCACATATACCTTGGCAGTTGCTTAGAAGCGAAAAATAGTTCAGTGTGAGATTTGATTCCATAATACGTAAAGGTGGCAATGGCCTATTAGGGACCTTTGTACCTTTGTAATAATTGGACGCTCATGATTCAGGCATTGTTATACTCATGAAGTTCGTATGACGCTGAAGCTTCTCAAACAAGAATAACTATCATGAAAAAGAGCCAGCTAGTCAGCTACTCATTAGTCTCCCATTTGGTTGTATGTTTTATTCTTAAAAGAATGTAAAGACATTGGCGATGGGATATTTGGAAATAAATCTAGTACATACTTTCCCCATAAAATCACAGGCATAAATTCAAGCAAAGCAATATTTGTATCAGGGTCTCGAATTTATTTTCATAGTATATCTGTTCGTAATTTAGACTCGTGCCATTGTTTCCTAGTATAGGTGATTCTTAATTATTTTTACAACGTATTTGTCCGGATGTGAGTCTTGAGCCATTAGCCCTGTCGATGGTTTTTCTTTTAAGATTAAGCAAGTCTGATGCAACTTTCAATTGGCCATCAAGTAAACTAACTTAAGGCCGAAAATTCATTGGATCATCTACTGGTTTCTTTTCCATTCTTGTTAATGACAACTATGTTGGAAGATGAAAGAAATAACCGAACCAACTTTGGCAACTATACTTGTGAAAGTGCCCAACTCTCGATGCTTGGGTGTCAATTATTTGTCGTGAGCCGGCTTTATTTACTTTAATATTGATAAATTACTTCAGTGATAATAATGCTACAGCAAGCCATGATAGAATTAAGAGCTTCTATACTTTTCTACTTTTCTGCGAGTTTAAGATTTAGCAAGAGAAAAATTTAAAACAATGAGAAAGAAAAGTTCTTGTTCTGGTTTTGTGTTGTGGCTTACATAATAGAGATTGGTCATACCAGATTCTTTTTGGAGTATTGCGGGTCATATGTTCTTGAGTATGGTTCTACATGTATTATGCTTCTCAGTCAAGTTTAGCAACATGTTGCAATGAGATTCATTTGTGCTGGTACTCATTTTCTGGAAATCAGTGAATTATATGAAGAGTTGCCCTCTTTCCTCTCATCCCTCTCTCGTCCCAATTGTGTGAGGGAGTTCGACATTTGATCGTCAGTTGTAACTCATCCGCGCGTACATCCTGGATCTCCGACACCTCGCCCAGTGCGGGATCCATAATGAGTTTTTAAATTATACTTGTTAGGGAACCAGGCTCAGAATTTTTTTGCTTGTTGGCTTCCACAAACAGCTGTCACCCAGAATTTAAATGCTTAAAGTACAATCAGGATGGAGAATAGTAAAATATCTATATATTTTAGTGACATAGATAAATAATAATTTCTCCACTTATCTTACCTTGATGAGTAACTGCCTTTGAATAGCTTGCAAGAACACTCTAACAGAGTAACAATGTTTTTCTCGCCTTGAAGAATAATAATTTTATTACTATTAATTTCTGTATTGTTATTTTTCAGAAGGATAACTTAGTATTGCATCTGCATCATGTTCTCAGGAGGGCTTTGCTTTTGCTCATTGTACAGAATGCCGGGCAAGGTTCTTACTACGAGCAAATATTCCATCGGATCGCTGGTGGTTGAGACTGAAATTTCAGCTCCTTGTTGCCAGGGACCATGCATTCATTTTCATAGTTGTTCAGCTGGTATAGTCATGGAACAAGATTTTGTATTACTTGGTGTTTAAAATTTAAATCATATAAAAAGCATGCAATCAGTTTGAATATGTGTCCCTTCTAATCATTCTTAGACATTATATAATGTTATTAGCATACGAATTGCCCTTGTGAGGACTAAGTATCTACAATTGTGGTCGGGACCATCTTGGATTTTCATGACACTTATTACGGACTTCGTTGATTTATTTCCCTTAGGGCAGAAAATCAATGGATTAATTAGAGGATAGCATGGCTCAATGTAGGTCCGACCCTCTCCTCTATGTGGGAAAGAAAGGGGCCAGGAGGGAATTTCATCTGAGGTTTCTATCACATATATAATAATTAGACAATAGAGTGACAGTTTTCATATCCAAACGGAGCTACAATCTGAAGGCTTTCCGTTTCTGCTACCTCATTCCAGTTATTTTGTTTTTCTCTGTACAACTTGGTAATTCTTTGTAATGGAATTCTTGTAGAAGGTGAAGTTTGATAAAGACACCTCTTCTTGCTGCGTCATTACATCATATATCCACTTCATTGGACGGGTGGTTTCCTCCATGGAAGCTGTCCCTCTCCAGTTATCTAGTTAGTTTGAGTTTCAGTCTCCGAGTAGTAGGCTGTAGGTTTATTACCTAAGTGGAATATGTTCGAGGAGTGACGGATGTAGTGTTCTAAATGGAAATAAAAGCTAACCCATGTCTTGTTTTCCACGGCCTTTGGGCCTTTCACAAACCAAAATTCGAAGTAGAAGAGTAACTGGTTGAATTATCTAGATGTATCTTTTTGAAGACTCTTTTGTGGAGAGTTAGACCTCTGGCTTCTGTAATTTTTTTTTTTTTTTTTTTTGATATTTAGTGTGTTCGATTATTTTTTATGCTTTCAGTTTGTGCAATTGACCTTTCTGTTTGGTTTGTTATATATGGAAGTTCTAAATAAGTTATGTTTTAACAGATTGTGGCAATGTTAGGGGTACTAGTGTACAAATTCTATGGCGAGGAACTGCGTGAAATGTTTGGTTATGAAGAACACCCATATGGATTTTATACAATGGCTGGTATGTGATTTTTTTCCCTTTTCCTTTTCAAACAGTTATTTCTGTACAGGTATACTAGATCCTATATATAATAAGGAAAATGCTAATACACCTGGTCTTAGTTGTTTTGAGGGGATAAAACTTTTTGTAATAGTAAGTTGTTTCATTTGTAAGTCTAGTACATGGCTATAGACTTGTGATGCGGCAAGGTGTGCCTTGCCTAAAATACTAAGTAATATCATCCCCTGATAACTACTCTCTCTTTTGGCGATTAAGTTGCTACTCTATGGCTTTGTGATTGAGTTGATTAAATGTTACTTTGTGGTGGTTGGCTGCTGAATGTTCAATGGTTGTAAGGACTGAGAAATGACGAAATGTATAGCTACATCTGTGTGAGTTTTGTAACATTTTTACTTTTGTCATCTCTCTTTCTTTCACCAATATTTGCAAAATGGCGCTTCAGCGGTAAGGTTGTAGCTTAAACATAATAAGTAGCGTAGGGTGAAGGGCTGAGGGTCTCAATCGCTCGGGTTCTTATGCTATGCAATTGTCTTTGAAAATGTTTTCTGTTTGGTATAGGCCTTCAAGATGGATATCTGACCTTATAAATATAAGCATACTCGTACTACAAATCCTTGTCTACGCACTTTCTTTTTTGTTTATATTCGTTGAGGGTGGGGTGTTTGGGTATATGGACTCTCTTTACATTTTCATTGAGAAGACAAGTCTCCCTCCCATCATATGGCTTCTCCTCAGTGTAGCTCAAGTATTGCTTGTCATCATTTTTATGAAACTATTTGTTCTTGGTCTTACATTGCAGTCTTGGCTATTGTATTGGTGGGCTTGCTCTATGGTTTTTTCATAGCCATAATATGTGGACAGAGGATCAATGAACGCCACTACCATGTTCTTGCTAAGCAAGAACTGACAAAGGTAAGAGCTATTTTTTTATGAAAGAAGTTAGCTTAAAATATTTTCATCCTCAAGGGGAAAACAAAGGAATAATATCATGTAGACAAAGCGTGCACCAAGAGAATCACACCGCAACTGCACAAACTCTCAACTAACAAAGAAGTACATTCTTTGTGCACTATGAAGATCCTGATCTAGATATCTACAATTTGCTCTGAAAGCTAAATTATAGTATTATACTCTATAATGCTCGGACTAGGCATCCTTGCCCGATTACCTGTGTCCACCCACGGATACGGACACGGGATACGCGCCCGGTTGGCAATGGGGAAAAACGGACACAGCTGCTAATTATTGGGATTGTTTTTTAGTTGGGTCGCTAGGGTAATAATATTATTAACCAATGTAGAAGAACTTGGTGTATGGTAAAATGTGAAGGTAGGAAACTAGGAACTAATAAAATAGTAGTTGGGTCACTTAGTGGTAAGATAATTCAAATTTGGACCTTTTTTTTGGTGAGATGAGATTTGACCGATCTTGGAATTCAGCTTATGTAAGAAGAGTTTTTCCCCCTCGGATAACAATGCTAATGGAACTGTAATGGTAACCTAAAACTGCGAGAGTCATCCGTCACTGTTGTTTCCCACCCTGTGTTCTCTTTCTATTTGTGCAACTGAAAGCAGAATATGTTTGTTGCAAGTGCAGATCTCTCTATTATTCCTGTTCTGGCATCTGGTTTTAATTCTATTCTTTATAAACAATTTGTGCAGGAGTATGTAGTGGAAGATCGGGAGAGTAAAAGTGTCCCTGAACTTGACCCTAGCCATGTATCAGAGCTGAGGATGTTGGGCCTCTATTGAAGGAAAAGGATATAGGTTTCTAAGATGTTTTTGTAAGTGCTTCTCTATTGTGTTACATTTTCGCGAGTTTTTCTTTGGAAATCTCTCTGAAACTTTTGAATCTGTTCTGTTTATGAGGAGTTCCGTTGATATCGTGGTCTTTCCTGGACTGGTCATTATGTCTGTTGGTGTCTGCATAATCAGTTGCCAATTAGCAGTAGTTTGTAGATGGTGATGATTGTTAATGGGTGCACATAACTTCCATCAGGTTTTTTGGTTGAGGATAGTTAGAAGCATCGGTATTAAAAGTAACAGGATGATGTTGATGGGCCTCTGATGCCTTCTCCTGTATAATTGGAAGGTGGTGAGCTGTGAGATGGAAATTCGAAACTTTTGGTGCTTGCGAATTCTACTACCTCCTTCAGGAATGATTTGGTTCTTTTCTACTCACCATTGCGATTTGTGAGTAATAAATAAATGCCAAACCAAACGGTTGGAATGGAGGGAGTAATGACTTCCATGTTCAGGTGAACCTGTGTATCTGAAAGTTGGAATGGGGTTCTATGTGGCAACTCTGTCTATGTCTTCAGTCTTTAGGCAAGGAAACTGGAAGAGAGATGCTATCCAGCTATTGGGCATCGGAGGAAGGAGACATCCTAATACATGGACTTCATTTATGTCTTCTTTGTGCTGTTTTTCACTTTTCTTAAGTTGAAGTGTGAATGTTCCTGTAATGTACTTTAGGTTCTGATCATATCTGAAAATTCGTTTCAGATCCGTCATTGCCGTTGTCAGTGATATCCAAGACAAGATAGTAGAGACAGCAGCATTCAGGCCCTGTGGGACATACAGAGGTGCAATATATACTTCATATACATCTGCAATTTGATAGAGATAGAGTTCTCCTGCACCCGTTACACCAACTACGCCTGACAAGTTTTCAGATACAGGTTGTGAAATTCAAATGTAAAGTTTATATAGGTGTAACATTCCCCTTAAGTTTGGGGCTGTGTATACTTCCATTAATGTTTTTACCATGGTTGGGTAACCCGACCTTGTATGCAATCAAAGGAATAAGTATTTGCAGCCATAGCATTACGTGTCATGGGATTATATCTATACTATCCTATTGTTTAAAACAGCATATTCTGGACTAAACATGAAGCAGGAACCAAATGTAACTAGGGGCTAGCTAGACAACCTAAGGTGACACTGACCCTTAATCAGGTCAATCTTGAAAATATAACAATCCTCAAGAGAAGAGGCTCAAGGCAGTCGAAAGTTTGGTTAAAGATCATGGTACACAATGATAACTTCATTGATTGGTAGAAGGATGCTGGACACCCCAGGTCCCTAGTTGTCTGATGCCTCTTCTCGTTTGGCAATAGCCGTCGACATTGTATTATCAAATCATGAACAGCACAGTCCAATCTGATATAGTTTGTCCATACAAACATCTCTTAAAAGTTGGACAAGGATACTCGGAAGAACTATTGGCACTTCTTATTCATGTACTGTATGATACAAGGGTCAAGAATTATTCACAACCCGGTATAATCAATAGTACAAGATGATACAAGTTTGTAACAATATGTATACATCCTTGTTGAAATTTATCTTGAACAAGAAGCTCTGTTTCTCCGGCCCCTATCTCTGAATAATCAAGCTGCTTCAGCATCACCTTCTTTTTGCCGAGCACAGTGTATCAAATCTTTCAATCTTCAGTATATCTTTGTCAAGTTTCCACCTCGTTGCAAATAATATACAGTTGGGGAAAGCCTGCAAGGCCAAATAATTGAATCATCAAGATTGTCATCTTATATACTCAATAATTAACAGACTCCTCGGCAGTCGGCACCCCAACATGAGGCAGGATTGACAGTCCAGTAGCTACTAGCTACAGCTAAAAGAGGGTACAAAATTGTCAGTTCCGAAAGGAACCAGCTATATTAAGATTTGGATTGAAGTATCAATTAACAAGATGGACCATTCGCCTGTGCACAGCTAATGTTCACCAAATCGAAAGCTACGACCAGAGCCCTTGCCCTCACAGAATATCATCTCCCCCACATATAACAGATATCAAAAAGCAACAGGACATGCACTTACAATTTGCTTGGATACATAAATTGCACGGAAAGAAAGAGGAGAGACAAAAGAAGGAAGGGCCTAGAAGGAGAAAGAGCCAAAAATGTCTACCATATGGATAACCACGAAGGACACAGATCCTTGGAGGTGGGTACATGAAGAGGGGATTTCCCTCCAAATGTCACCAACTTAGAGGCATATACTTTATTAAAGACGAAGGAACATAATTACCCCATTTTCCGCCCCTTCCTTTCCCCCTCTTACCTCCATTGATATCGAAACAATTGATCTTAGGTTCCACTTCCACCCCTCCCTTTTGTTTCCCTCCATTTGTCTCCATCCAACCAAATTGTTAGTCCCTACGAGCTATGATCAGCTTTCGTTGTCTAAGCTAGTTTTGTGACTGGTCAGAATCATGGAACCCGTGTTGATATGAACAATGGCATTAACTGTCATTTACGCTCACAAGAGTCATAAACCAAGAATTGTACCCCTTCCTAGTTTGTCTGAAAGGGTGAGGCAATGGCGTATTCGATGTCCCTAGGAAGGATCAATGAGTGGGCTCTTTTCTGAACCAGAATGCAACATCTACGGCCTCACAGATGATATGTACTAATGAGAAGAAAAAGGGGTTGATCAAATGGAAATGGCAATTCAGACGTGAAAGTTAGGTAATTTGTTGCAAAGACGTTTCTTCTTCAGATAACAATCAAGGAAAGGAAATGAGAGAATCAATGAAGAAGGTGATGGTAAGCTGGGGACGGAAAAAAGGCCGTAAACCTACCCACATCAAAGTCCATACAACACATCCCTAGCCTCCCTTGATCACCGCAGTCCCTCCAACCACATACAACCCGGACAGCTTCCAAATGCATACAAAAGTATTAACACATTATTTGAACAATTAGAAACAAAATTTAGTGCCTCTGACATACCTTGTTTACAATTTCTGTTAGAGAGCAAATTTACCCTTCCTCCTCCTCAGTTTTGGATGTGTGTTTAGAAATAATCTCTCCCTCCAATGGAGAATGTGATGTCCCTGCAATCAAATATTCTTTATTAGACTCATTGATAAGCTTGCATTAGCCATTGTATTCTGATGCTCAACATGAAAACGATCCAAGGAACCTCAGATATATCATACTCAATTTTACAATACTGAACAATATCTTATACCTTACTGACATAACAGTATAACACTACACCCAAATTTATGATTATACGCATCTGTAGAGTATCGCATCAGTTTTCCCTCACGCCAATCATCTTCTTTCATATATATCCAACCCCTCATCCCAAAGACACCAAGAGGATTTCAAAAGGGTGAATATTAACATTTTCTGGAATGTGCAGGCATATTTTCTCATTTGAAAGAACCATTCTTTATAATCTAGGTGATGTATCTTACAATCCTTATCCTATGATTCGTAAATGAGAAACTAGAAAACTAATCATTTTTGCTCCAGATACAAATAACAAACTCATCAACACGATAATCACATGAAACAAATTCAACAACCAAACCTCACATTCATGCCAAAAGAGAACTTCACCATAATGTATCAATCAACAAATAGGTTCAACCAATCCTACCCCCTAAAATGTTGCCCCAATAGGTCCAAAAACACCCTAATGCCAAGCTCCTAATCCTACATGTAATCAAATAAAATAGCCTTTCATTTCAGATAAATCATCCTTCCCCACCATTTCTGAGTAATAAAATCAACAACTCATCCCTTCCTTTATCTCTACATAAAAAAACTCATAGCTTAGCAGCCACTGCAACCCAATATAAATCGCGCTCCAGGCAGAGATTCCCAAGATGTAGATAGCCTTATCCTTAATTAATTAATCTTGAATGACTAGTAGACAAGTTATTCCAAAACAAAGATTCATAGCTTATAACAACCCAGTATGGATCTGGCTCTAGGATGTACACAGCATTACTAATCTCAAATGACTAGTAGAAAAGTTGTTTCCAAAACAAAGATCATAGCTAACAACAATAACCCAATATGGATCCGTCTCTAGGCAATGTCTCGGGAGGCCTAAGATGTACGCAACCTTCCCCCTAACTAATCTCAAATGACTAGTAGAAAAGTTGTTTCCAAGACAAAGATCATAGCTTACAACAATAACGGAATATGGATCCGTCTCTAGGTCAGGCGGCTTAATATGTACGCAAGTGCAACCTTCCCCCTAACTAATCTAAAATGACTAGTAGAAAGACTGCTTCCTAAACAAAAAGTCATAGCTTATCAGCTAATCAACAACACAAAAAGCAGATGTCAGCTAGCTCAGCTCGTAAACCCATGCAAGATCGTGCACAATACTCGAAACACAATATATACAACCAAAAAAAGCAAAACCAAACCAACAAACCTTTGAAAAACTGAGCAGAAGAAGGCCACCCACGGTTAGAAGAAGAATCCAAAGCAAGAGACTTGTCATCATCCTTCACCACCTCCCTAGCACTAGTAACATCCACCACCAACCTCCCCACCACGTCACTAAACCCACGTGCCTTACTCCTCGGCGGGACCCAGTATGAGCCACCAGGGACAAAGGGCATCCAACCAGGCTCAGCTCTCTTCACAATGATCCTATGCACAGCATCCTCCAGCTTCTTCATTGCCACCTTCTCCATTTTCTCCTTCGCAACCGCCACGGCATCTTTGTCGAAAGTCGACTGGTACCGCAAGCTTACGAGGCGGGTGGTGGAGCTGGTGGAGGAGTGTGGGGTCAGGAGGTGGGCCAGGGACCGGGTGAGTGATGACCTGGCCATTGGGTTGGGATTGGATTGGTGGGGTCGATAGGGTGTGACCAACCAATCCCAACACCAAGGGAGGAGAGAGAGACAAAGGAAAGTTTTTCTTTTTTGGAAGGATAAAAGGAAGGAGAAATGGTGAGGAAGAAAGGTGTATTCATAGGGAATATTTTGGGACTTAAAACGTGAGTCAATTGTTAGTTAGCGGAGGTCGTTATAAAAAAGTGGAGATGCGAGAATTATTTTAACTATATTTTATAGTTTATTGATTTATTTGATATCTTGCATCTTGGAGATTCTTTTAGATGACTCCCAAGATGGAAATGAATTAAATTTAAAAAATGAAAAAATGTAAAAAAAAATAACAAATCCAGAGGGGAACCTAATTGAAACTCTGGAAGTATGTGAAGCTAATAGAAGAACTTTTAGTAATTGAAGTTGATTAAAAAAAATTGATTTATTAGGTAAATAAAATGAACACAAAAGATCCTAACTAGAAGTATGTGAATCTAATAGAAAAAGAATTGAAGGTAGATTAAAGGAATTGAAGGTAGCAGGGAAGAGTTGATCTTTAAGTTTAAGGATAGTTAGTTTCCACACCTTATCCCATCTGTTATTGCTATTGCTATTGGAAAGGAAATTTTTAAGCCAAAGTTGTACAATGTAAGGGAACAATTCGAGTGTGACTTGTAGCAAATTATCTCGTCTATTTGGAAATTTCTTCCCTCATCAATCTATGTATCTAATAGTATCAATATATATATATAAAGGAGG